>RJWJ010008092.1:0-54726 GCA_004363605.1 Indri indri | reverse complement strand
ATAAAAAAATTTTGACCAAGCAATCAAACCTGGAAATCATGGTGTCCTCCTGAACTCACTGCAGGTAAGATGCCAACATGCTGTCCTTTTTATGCACTGAATTTGGGTAAGTGTAAGACACGCGACACATTTACTATGAAATTTTTAAAAAGCCTCTCTAGAATGTAATGCAGTAAAATTCACAGTCCGTTTCATGATTCTATTACAATTTGTGTTTCTCAGTAGATTATGAATTCTAAACAATTTCCAGAACCTAAAATTATCTGTGGAACCACCGCTCAGTTGTCACTTGAGCCATATTTTACTTATTAGAGATCCTCAAATGTGACACATTCATTCCTGTGCCTCCCTTGTACCACGATCTCTTCCTTCCTTCGCTGATAAAATGTACTCATATTCAGGTCTTAGTTTGAAGAGATGGTTCTTGAAAGAGGCCCTTCCTGCACTTAAAGGTTATGTCTCTATTTCCCCTGTTTGACTGAGATCTTCTACCACCCTGTAGTCGTTCAGCTTTTCCTGCCAGATTGTAAGTTCTGGGGGGTGCGAATGCGTCTGTTACTACTGTGACTTCGTTATTTAGAACAGCACTACGACCTCCACCACCGCCACCACCACCAATACACTAAATTCTACCAGCCAAGAAAGGGGCACACAGATTCAGTTGTATACCCTGAATCTATCTGGGTGGAAGAAGTTCCAGCTTTAGAAATTCATCCCTATTTTGTTAAAGCCTATGGAGTAAATAGTCTACAGAGAAGACGAGGCCGTGTACATTTTCAGAGAGAAGACAGAGTCCATTCAACTGGGCAGCTATCATATATCACCGTTGCTAGGACACAGCTTTCCGGGTAGCCTGGGACCGAGCCAGGAGGGGCTGACTCCAAGGCTCCTCTTTCCCTGCTTTTTCCTCTGGACCCATCACCCACTGTCCCAGCACCCTGCCTGGCACAGAGAAGGGCTCACTGACCGTTTGTGGGGTGAACTGAGCATTCTCTCTGATCACCAGAGGGCACCTACAGCATGTGTTCTGTTTGAGATAAAGTAGCCACTAGTTCTGGGTTTGATATAAGCTTCATAGAATGCTTTGTTCCCCTTCTCCCACAGGTGGGCATTAACTACCAGCCCCCCACCGTGGTCCCGGGGGGAGACCTGGCCAAGGTGCAGAGGGCCATGTGCATGCTGAGCAACACCACCGCCATCGCCGAGGCCTGGGCCCGCCTGGACCACAAGTTCGATCTCATGTATGCCAAGTGGGCCTTTGTGCACTGGTACGTGGGAGAAGGCATGGAGGAGGGGGAGTTCTCGGAGGCCCGCGACCTGGCCGCTCTGGAGAAGGATTACGAAGAGGTGGGCGTGGATTCCGTGGAAGCCGAGGCTGAGGAAGGGGAAGAATACTGAGGGGGCATGTGGGCAGGCACCCATCTCTCCTGCCGCCCCTCAGCACGGCTGCTTTCAAGTTGTTTACAATTAAAGTTCCTGTATAAAACCAAAATCTCTGTTGTGCTCCTTGGTTCTGCCTACAGGAGTGGATGGGGTCCCAGAGCCCTCGTGGACGGCCCGCGTTGCTGGAGTGGGGCTGGGGTACAGCGCTACCGGACATATTTAAGGAGCCACTGCCGAAGTGACTTTACCGGGAGGAAATACTCGGTATTTCAAAGCCAAGGTTTCAAGGTGTAAAGATGTATCAAATTTTGGGAAAGCTGACTCAGGGTTTTCCATTGAATCTGCCGTTGTCGGGCTTCTGTGTTGCTGGGACATGCTGACTGAAGTGTGAGGGCTTAGAACTGCAGCGTTTAAATCTGAGCTCTGTGGATGGGGGTTGTCCAGGAAATCCCTAAAGCCATGGGTCATATGTGCAATGTCAGGACGTTCTGGGGGGCAAAGGGTATTACAGAACTCTCCGTGGCATTCATGACCCACCCCGGTCACAACACGCCCATCCTGACCTCACTGCTCCAGGGTAACCTGGACGGCAGCGTTCTCCCTGTGAGCACACACAGCCACCGCTGTCCCTCAGCACCATCAGCGGACTTGGCCGCACCTTTTGCAAGTGCAGTGTGTTGATGTGTGTTTATAAAAAGATCTGTCAATACATATATTTTCTCTCAGACTCAAAAATCAGGTCCAGGAGGTTGAATCAAGTTTAAGTCCCTCAGTGAGTTCAGCTGTAGCATAACCAGGACCCGCACAAGGAACTCATTCTGAGTCTTTTGTGCCTTAATATATTCAAAAATTGATAGAGAACATGTGATCTAGCCCCTCCGCTTTTCAGAAAGGTTTATTACCAACTGAAGGAAACAACACGTAGCCATTGCTGGGAGGATGGGGAGCCCTCAGCAGGCCTGTGTGTGCCAAGTCTCTGCCAGTCCTAGGAGCTGTTCCGGGTGGGGCTCTTGCCAGGTCCGCCCCCCTTGGGCAGCCTGGTGGCACTGGGCTGGCGGGGCGTCCTCTGGCTGGGTCCTTCCCAGCCGCTGCGTTCTGCCAGGCCTGGCATGCCACTGAGCGTGGTGCTGCCTTTGTTTCTCCCTGAGAAAACACAGAGCACAGTTGTTAGGAGCGGCAAGCTCCGTGACCACAGCACACCTGCTGTACTTGAGTTCCCTGAGCAGCATTTACGTCTACATGTTTCTGTCAAAGCCACTTCAGCTGGAGACCCCATGTCAGCCCCGAGTCCTGAGGCTCAGAAGACAGCTCATCCCAGAAAACACCTTGGCAGTGCAGGGCCAGTGAGGATGTGTCCCAGGGAGGAAGCCACGCAAGGAGCAATTGGGAATGTTTCGAAAGCACAGGCTATGGGTCCATTTAGGGAAGGGGAGCCCGGCTGGTCACGCCTGGCCTGGACAAAGTACGTGGTCAGCCCCCATGCCAGCACAGAGGAGGGGCTCACTGCCCCATACTCTCCATGCACAATCACACCAGACCCTCCCTCCAGGCTGCCCTGACCAGACTGAGAGGAAGCACAGCAGTTGCTAAGTACTTAAGTCAGGCTGCTGATTTTGATTTTGGAATCTCTTTCTCACATTTTTTCCTACCTACCAGAGTATTCTGCAAACACAGCTGTCAAGCCTCTTGCTCTTGGATTAGCTACTGGATTTCATGATTGCGTTCCTGCTGAGGCTTGAAAGTACTTAAGACTTTCCTTCTGACCGCTGGATGGTCACACTCGGATGAAAACCACCAGTTCAGATTTTCCTTGATTTATAATTTGCTTACTTTGCACTTTTTTTTTATGAAGACAGCCAGAAAGATCTGCAACCACACTTGGGGCAGAGCTCTATTTTAAAGGAGTGGCTTCTCCCGGGGTCAGGGTATTGACACCAACAGTGAGAGTGCCTGAGGACCCCATGGGGGACAATATGTGCCTGGGGAGCAGGCTTGCCTGTGGGGTCACAGTCCCTCTCAACGTGGACTGCCTTAGCCAGGGCTCTCTTCTGCTCCAACCTGGCAGGGTCCACCCTATGGGCTCTAACCAGGGCATGGGTCCCCTAGGTCCCCACCACTTTTCCTTGTCCTGAACGAGAAACAGAGTATGTCAACGCCCTATGACCTGGCCAGCTGCAGGTCTTCCCTGCAGGCTTGAACCCAAGCAGGGGCCTTGAATATTCCAGGCACTGACAAATGTGTTTCGACTGCTGCCTGAAACACTGCGAGACCAACCGGGTTGCTAAACATGGAAGCTGGCCCTGTCCCCAGCCACGTTCCTTGGACCCTCACATGAACTGTGGACCTGCCTGGGTAGAACACCCCTCCCTCGATGCCTGTCGTGAGGACACGCTGGGGCCCCTGTGTGTACGTCCCCTGAGAAAAGCTTTGCACTGATCTCCCTGCATTTAGTGTTGCTGTCTCTGGAGTTCCAATGAGCCCCATCTTGGAAGGTTTGGCACAGTCCTTTGTGGGCACTCCGCTGCCGCCGAGGGTTTGGCCCGACAACACCCGGCTTCTTATTAAGTTTAGTGTGAGAGCCTGCAGTGAGGAACTGAAGTCTTGGAGAAAAGATGCAGCAGGGTGTCTCAGCAGTTCCCTAGGTCATTTCTGCTTCACCATCTGTCACTTTTAGCAAGCAGAGGCACCTGCGTCTAAGACACTGCAGACCCTGGCTCCTTCAGAGGCACTTCTGGCTCACTGTCCACCTCCCTAACACTGACGGTGAAATTCTCCCCAGAGTCCTGCAGGCAAAGGCGGCCTTCCTTAGGAGAATTTCTGGAAAGTTCTTGCTCAGAGAATGAGCAGACCTGTGCTGCCCAGTGGGGTGGAGAGGGTTACGGTGGTGTCTCTTAGAATCCTGAGAGCTCCTTTGTTTGTCCCCTGCCTTGCCTCCCTGGGCTCCACATCCACGTGCTCACACACCCCCGACAAAGATGTTGTGAGGGTTCCCCAAAGCCACGGAGGGGCGCAGCCAGGGGCATGCAGTGGGGTGAAGCTGGGCCAACGCAGCCTACCAGTGCCTCATGAAAAGGACACAGCAGAGAACTGTCACCACACATTTCCTTTGGTACAAAATGCCATTATTCTGGTCCTGACTGGTCAGTGGGCGAGGATCCCGTCCCCTGAGTGCATGGCCCCGCCACCTTGCAGCGTCTCCCACAACACGCCAGGCCAGGCAGAACTGGACCTTCTGCGGTTCTGCTGCGGCAGTTGGCCTGACCTTGGGTGCTCAGGCGACCACGCACGCTCAGTGAGGGGCGTTTCCTAAGGCCGCAGAAATGTGGCTTGGGAAACTCGGGTAACTCACACCCGCCTCACCCCAGCAAGCGGCAGGGGGGTCTCAGCCGTGGGCCTGACTCTGAGTCGGGTCCCTTCAGCTCTGCCGCACACCTGAGGTTCCTCTCCACTGTCCCCTCAGTGCAATGACCGTGTCCCTCCTGGGAACTCAAGAAGGATGAGAGGGAAGTAGAAAGAGCACATAATGCTCATCTTTAAATCTGATGGGGCTTCCAAACCCCGGGAACATGACACCACCGTAACCGTGAGCCACAGAAGACGTGAAGAAAGCCATCCTGGAACACTTTAGGAGTCACCTGCTCCCATGGTTGGTGGGGTGTAAGCGGGGAACCACGCTCAGGCCTCTGCACCATGTGTGGGGAGAGGTGCCCAGAGGAGCCAGGTTGCAGGACCAGCTCCGCTTGGCTGCTCCCTCGGGTGGGGTCACTGGCTCGGCTGGGCCGGGCGCTGGGGCTGAACCAAGAGTGACTGTGGTTGGGGTGGGAGGGCAGGGGCAACTGATGTGCCCAGGCCCTACCCCTGGAGGGCCCTCTAAGTGCCAAAGACAGACAATGCCCTCAGAATGTTCCAGCAGCCTCGTGCACTTCTAGATCAATGCTACTGCGAGCCCTGAAACCAGCAGGTGGCCACTCGGCATTTTGTGAGCCCCAGCGAAGCAACACCAGAATGCAGCAGGCTGCAGCAGCCTCCTGTGATTCAGGGAGTCCCTGAAGCTGGGGAGTGGGCCAGACTGGGGTGGGACCCGGTCTGCCATTTACCCTTGGTGTGGCCTATGTAAGCCCAACCCCCAGCCCCTGTCAACTGCTGGGCAGAGCTGGGGGGAATGAGCATTTGTCCCTTCCTGCTGGTCCCCGGATGGCCTTTCTCCTTTCACAGTGGCATCACCACCTCACAGCAATGTGGGCCAGCAGGTGTTTGTGTTAAGAAGGGAAAAAACAAAGGCAGGACAAAGAGGAGAGGTGAGAGAACTGAGAGAGAGAAGGAACAAAATCAACAGCCCTGCTCCAGGAGCACACGGGGGAAGTCACTGTGTCAACTCTTCAATGTCATGATGGCTGGTGGCAGCACAGCAGGTTGCCCCCAAACCTCCACAGCACACAAACCCTCCTGGTGGGAACCAACTCGCTCCCAGGCAAAGAGCTCAGCTCTCCCCGAGGACAGCTGGCAGGGTCTGATGGCCACAGCTGTTATCAGTCAGGACTGCTGCCTTCTCTGGCCAGGCATCCAGTAGGGTCCTAATCAGTGCTTCCAGAACACATACAGACCTAGTGACCATGACAGACATGCAACACGGATGGGCACACGTGCACTTTTAACTCAGCCCAGCCTACACTTCTTGGGAAGGTGTTTCTCCCCGGGGTGTGCCCGGTGACCCCTCCCCGGACATGCACATGTGCACACGCACCCACAGCCCTGAGTCGGGCTGCAAGGAAAAGCTTACAGCAGATGTGCTGGAGCCGCTCTGCCCAATAGGAATACCATGTGAACCATGGAGCTATTTTTTCTTTTTTTTTTTTTAAGAGACAGAGTCTTGCTCTGTCACCCAGGCTGGAGTGCAGTGGTGTGACCATAGCTCACTGCAGCACTGAACTCTTGAGCTCAAGTGATCCTCCCACCTCGGCCTCCCGAGTGGCTGGGGCTACAGGCTCACACCACCATGCCAGGCTTATTTTTATATTTTTTTTGTAGAGACTTGGTCTCACTATGGTGCTCAGGCTGGTCTTGAACTCTGGGCCTCAAGCAAATCTCCTACCTCGGCCTCCCAAAGTGCTGGGATTATAGGTGTGAGCCACCATGCCCGGCCCACACACCTAATTTTTTTAGTAGTTATGTTAAAAAGTAAAGAATTGTAAGCTATTGTTCCTTTAAAAAAAAAAAGAAAATGGACATTAACTCAAATAATAGATGCTGCATTTACTTTTATACCAATTCTTTGCCATCTGCCGTGTACTTACACATACAGTATGTCGTGGCTACACCAGCCATGGGTGGCTCGTGGTTCCCCTATCAGGCGGCACAGCTCACGTGAGACTCACGCCTTCCACATACCAAAGGACATCTTATATGTTCTGGAGGCACATCTCTTTATAATGAAATGTATAGTTTCCCGAAACTGAAACAGAGCATGCTCAGCTGAATTTAATTGTCCCTCAATGACACTAGCCCCTCACCATGACAACCATCACCCCTCTGTGCTTCTGGGTCTTTTGTGTCCCCTTCTCTGCTGGGGGTGAGCGAGCCTGTGGGTGGTAGTTCCCGCGGGCCACCTGGAAGGCTGGGGGACAGGAACCCAGAAGACCTGGCTGCTCCTGCTACGCTCACAGAGGCAGGCCCCTGCGTGAGGCTGGCCCGCGGCCTGGGGCAACTGCACACCCGAGTCTGTGGGAAATCTGGGGCCACCCCCCCCCAGTTGGGTCACTTGGACAGCCCCCTCATTTTCTCTACCCCATATCCTGCCATTAGCAGGGCAGCTGCAAGGTCTGTGTGGTCACAGGCTGTGACACTCGGGCCTGAGAGACCTCTCTGCGTCTCGTCTGGTGGTCTCTGCCTTGAGTCCTGGCCTTCTGCCGCCCGGCCTAGCAGGACAGGGGCCTGGGCTATGCCTTTAGGGCTGAGCCCTTGAGGAGCAAATGATCCTGAGGGGCCCAGTGCTCCAGGCCACTCCTGTCCTTGTGCTGGGGGCTTCCTCTCCACCTCCCTTGGAGCCCCCGCTCACTTGGTGGTGCTGCCCTGATCCTCCTGCCACCCCCATGCCCATGCTCCCACTGCTGAGACCCCCACATCCCAGGACCGTGCCCTCCTCTCTTTCCCCCTTCCCACCCCAGGCCCACCAGCACCTGGACAGCACATGCTGGGCACCTCTGCCCTGCCCCTCCCACCCCCAGCTGGCAGGGCTGCAGCGCCCCCTCCACTCCCCACACCTTCCCTGTTTAGCCCTTGCTGCTCCTGGGGCTCTGACCACCTCCTGCCATCTCCATCGCTATCTTTCACCTGCACACCTCTGTCACCAGAGCAAGCATGCCCATTGCACGTCCCCACTGTGCCCCTGGTGTTGAACACTTGCCCAGCACCCAGAGCCAATGAATGAGTGGGTAGCAGTGTCCCATTGAGTGATGAGGACCGTGTTCGCAGTTTCTCCCTCCCTCTGGAAACTCACCACTCACTTCCTCACTCAGCCTGTGGTCCACCCGCCCCCACCTTGACTTGCCCCTCAGCCCTTCCCCACCTCCTCCCCACGCCTGAGCTCCATGGGGCACCTGGAGCAGGGAGACGGGCAACATGGGGACAGATGTGGACGAGGGGGCAACCAAGTCACCCCTGGGCTCCCACACACCCTGGCTCTGGGTCCCCTGCCTCACCTCAACTGGCAATGCCTGGAAGGGACCCCCATATCAGGAATGAGGCAGGAAAGGGGCCTCTGTTTCCCAGTGTGGCTTATGGGACATGCACACGTCATTCACATGGTGCTGCTGAGGAGCCTCGGAAGAGATGTGAGCATCTGTTTTAGCCTCCAAACTTCCCGTCCAGGAGTGGGACAGCTTCTAAGAGGCTGAGGTGTTCCTCACACTGAGGCTGGGCTCACCACACTGCCCCTCACCTGCTGTCCTCCTCCTGGGGTCAGGACACTTTCCAGGGCACACATCTCACTCACCAGAGTCAGCCTCTGGGGTGCAGGGGTGTTGGTCCCATCCCGACTGCACAATCTAGAAATGATGTAGTACTGTGTCTCTGATAAACCGAGCCAGAAATCATGCCCTGTCTCCAAGCCCCATGGCAGTGACGGCTTGCATGGTCCTGCCCTTGTAGCTCAGCCGCTCAGGCCTCCTGGGGACACTGCAGTTTCCATGGAAACAAGAGAGAGCACCAACCCCCAGAGATAAGCCAATAAACACCACCTGCGAAAGGAGAGAACAGGCAGCAAGAGAAGCGGAGGGAATCGGGGGGCCCTGGAGAGAGAGGCGAGTGCGCGGCAGCTGGGCCCTGGAGCAGAACCGGAGAGGCCGCAGGCCGTGGGCCCGAGGAAAGGGAGGGCCTTGCAGGGGGGCTACTGCCCCTGGCAGAGGGAAAGGAGGCCTCTGGAGGTCAGAGAGAGACACAAACAGAGCAGACAGAGCAAGGGTCAATGAGCAGACCGGAGCGCCGGTGCCTGGGATGCTCGGGGTAGGGGACGTGGGCACTCAGGACCCTGGCACTCCCTGCCCCAACCCCCGCCCCCGGGATGCCTGTGCCAGTGTCCTCCTTGCACTTCCAGGCAGGGACCAGGCCCTGGACTTCCTGCCACTTGCCTGGGAGGCTGTGCTGCATTTCAGAGGGTTTCCAATAGCCATCCAGAGCAGGAGCAACATGCAGGGAGAACGAGTTGGAGCAGGGACCCCAGGCTCCACCGTGACATACTCTCAGCCCTAGTTAGGACACTCGAGAGTGAGGAAGCCCTTCAGACCTCTGCACTCTGGCAGGAGTTCTGTATGTTCCAGGGCAGCCAGGAGGCGCCATGCTCACCCTGTGATCCTGAGAGGGAAGCTGGCCAGGCCGCTGGCAGGACCTGGGATACAGGTGAGGGGGTGGCAGGAAGGCCTCGACCTGCACTGCTCCCTGAGCACTTCCCTTGAGGCTGTGATGCCACAGGACAGGGACCAAAGCCGTTTTTATTCCCATGTTTGTGAAACGAAGACATGACTGAAAAAGCGGCAGAGGCGGAGGCAGAGCCTGCGTGGACCACTCTGGGCACCCACTCTGCGTCCATTTGAGCTGGACATGCATTCCCAAGGGTAGCAACGAAGCCGGGGACTGGAGCCCTTGGATGGGCCCTGCCGGTCCCAGGAAACGGCAGGCAGGCCTGGCCACTGGGGGCCAAGCCGCGCTGTGCCGCGCCTGCCCTCCTCCCGCCCGCCGCGCCCGGCCCAGCTCTGACCTCGGGCCTCAGACACGCTCGCCGCGGGCAGAGAAACGGCCGCAGGGTCCTGGGGCTCGCTCGCCAGCCTCTGCCCGGCGCACATGGACTTGAGCATCTGGAACACGGCAAGGGGAGCCACGTTCAGCTTGAGCAGGTCCACCAAGATCCTGGCGAGAACAAACGCGCGCAGTGAGCCCTCCGCGCCGCGGACCAGGCCTCCCTGAGGACCCGACTAGGGCGGGAGGCTCTTCCAGACCCGCGGGCCCGGGCGGGGTTCCGGGGCCCGACAAGCGAGACGCCCCCGACCCGCGCCCGCTCACTTGAACACGTCGGGGTCGATGGCGCCGCCCGCCGCCTGCGCCAGTTCGTACAGCTCCATCTCCTCGGCGCTCAGCACCTTCTTGCGCCGCAGCGCGAGCTTCGGCCGGGTCGCCTCCAGCCCCGGGGGCGCCCCCGGCCCAGACCCGGCGCCCGCTGCCGCCATCCGCACACCCCACCTCGCCGGGCGCTCCCACAGCGCCCCCCGCCGGTGCCGTGTCCACGCCGTCATCCGACCCCCTGACGTTTACTGAGCGTCCACCGTGCGCTGGGCGGCGTGCTGGGCGTCGCGGGCGCCGTGGCGGACGCAGAGGCCCGCTCCTCGGCGGTCAGGGCTTCCCTCATGGGCTTCACTCGTTGTGCTCGCTTAGGGAGCAGCACCTAGCGCAGTGCCAGGCACACACCAGGCACTCCATACATGGCCGCCGAAGACAGGCGCTCACCGCAATACCGCTGTGTTCTGCGCCGTTTCCCCACTAGGGGGCACTCATCGAAGGCCCTAGGCAACAGCTTCCGCTTTTGCGTATGCGCACTCATTGCCGTGGGTTAAGTACGTGAGCACAACCGTACGGGGCGCGGATGCCTCCACTACGCACGCGCATTCAGCGACGGACCATTCGCCTCCACCCCAACACCTGGCCGCCCTTCGCTTGGCGCACGCGCTTTTGAGGTAGCATCGCAAAGAGGTAGGGGCGCTTTTCCCGCCGGGCCAGGGGGCGTGACGCCAGACGCAGCTTGATGACGACATTTCGGCGCCGGGTGGCCGAATGGCGGTTTCCATCCCTGAGGCGGGCGGCGCTGTGGGTCCCTCAGGTGAGTAGCGGGAGGCGCGCGCGGGACAGCCCCGCGCCCCAGCGGCTTCCGCGAGCCCCGGAACTCGGGCCGGACCCTGGCCCCTCTGCCCTGGCCGGGCGGCGGGGGAGCTGAGAGTCCCGGCTGAGCCCTCTCGCCACCCTCCCAGGCTGCGCCTCTATCTCACCTTCCCGCGCAGCTTGCTCACCCGTCCGGTACGAGCTCCGTTAACGTTCGCTGAGCGAGTCGAGGGAAGGACGGCGCCGAGTTAAGGTCGAGCTTTAGGCTCAACAAGCGGCGCGGAAGAGGCGGGTGCGAGTCCTGGCTGACTTCACCCCTTGTGGCTAGGCTTCTCTGAGCCTCAGTTTCCTCATCTGCAGTAGGGGCTCCCGACAACCACTAAACAGGACAATTGTGACCCTCAGCCGGGACATGCTGCTGCTTCTCAGGGAGCAGCCAGTGGCAGGCCCTGGCAGTGACACCGTTTCCTCGGCATGACCGGTGTTGCCTGAGGCTGCGGTTCCCAGAGGAAACCTTAGGGTCCGGAGCAGCTCCTGAAGAAAGAGGGTGTTGAAGGAAGGGGATGGAGGGGACGCTTGGTGCACAGCCTGGGGAGGGGCGTGATGGGGGAGTGTCGCCGTGGCAGGGTCAGAGGGGTGCGGAGACACTGCCCTGTCCCAGAAACCCCAGTTAGACGCCTCTGGGCCTCACTCGCCGGCTGCCTATGGAAGCTTCCTCTGAGCAAAGAGATGCTTTGGCTCCATCGCTCTTTAGAGCTCTTTAGAGGGCCCCGCCCTCACCAAACAGTCCACGATGTTCTGCTGCTTTGAGCATTTCGCGGTGTTTTCTTCATTAGGTCGGTCAGAAATGAGGCGTTTTATTTAAGTTTTCCTTAAAACTGGGAGATGTTCCTGTTGTCAATTAGCAGAGGTTCTCGTCTCTTCTCAACCCCCTCGACTACCTGTACAAGGCCTCTGTACCCCGGCCTCTCTGCTCTGCCTCCACCCAGGCTGCCGGGTGCCACCTCAGCACCTTTACTGGTGCAGCTGGGCAGGGCTGAGTAACATAGTAAGCCCCTATCTTAAAAAAAAAAAAAAAGTTTAGCCAGGTGTGGTGTCCACACTAAAACATGGGAATTGGCAGTGCAGTGTGTGTCGAGTTACACAAATGTTCTCCTGGGCATTGTGAAACTACATATTCTCTTGTGTGGCACATGTTGAGATTTCATCTTTGTCTTTCCACAGTGGTTTGCTAAGGTGGCCATTCTCGATGCTCCACTGGAGGCTACTATGGCGTTCCCTCATCTGCAGCAACCCAGCTTCCTGTTGGTAAATATCAGCTGCATGCATGAGTGTCAGTGTGACAACAGTTGCATAGCCGAGGGCCTTGAGAATTGTCTCCACTGATTTGAATAACTGTCTGGTGGTTGTTTCGAGGGGCGTGTGATGGAAATAATGCCAGAGTTGGGGTTAGAATCCTTCAGCTTGACTTTGCCTCCTTATTACTGCGGGGCCTTGGGTTTATTCACTCTCTGAGCTCTAGTTTTCTCGTCTATAAGACAAGTTGAGTCAAGTGCTATTGTCCCTACTCCCCAGGGTATGAGGAAGAGGAGTAAGGGAAAAGGATGTGTGTTCCTGCCTTGTAAACCCTTATGCAGATATGGAGTGTTCTAATAGTTAATAATCATACCTGTTATCAGTGAAAAATAGAGGGGCACTGCTGTGCTGGGGTGGCTAGGACTGCACTTTAAATGTTAACATGCTGAGAAGTTAGGTGTGAGGCAAGTGTCTGAGATGAAGGTTCCCAGTTTCAGTTCCCCGAAGATGCTTTTTGTGAACATTCATTTGGAGGAATATTCTTTCTGGCTGTGCCCCACTAGAGCCAGTAGGTCTGACCTGTGGCCTGATAGCTAAGGTCTCTGTTTCTTGCTCAGGCCCTGTGAAATCCACCCTCCGTTGGAGGTAAGCAAGGCCTTAGATATCCTTGGGAAAGGCCTGCAGGTGGAAATTTGGGTATTTTCTCCAGATCTTAATCTGTTTGCACAGAGACCTCCTTTCTCCTTGTGGTCAGGGTGCTTTCCCCACATCCCATGACCTCGGGCAGGTTTCCTTAGTCCTTGTCCTAAATGTCGTCCAGCCTGTCTGTTGCCTTCATGACTAGTGCCCACTTGGCTGAAGCCATCTGTCATTTGAGCTGCCCTGTGTTTCGGGTGATGAGTTCAGAAGGTTCACTACTGATTAAAGCACAGCTCGGTCAAGATGGTTTTTGCTGTGCCCTCGTTTTGATGGACATTCTCACTGACCACCATGGCTGTGTAATTGTGGGTAGTCAGTCAGGTGGGAACTTGCCAGTTCACATGCACAAACCCAGCGAGCTCGCCGTGGTCTGTGAGAGGTGCCCTACACTGTGGGCGTCCTCTGCTGGCTGTGGGGCTGAACCTGGGGCTGATTCCCTGCTTGTGGATCAGCAGAAGTCAGTTTTTTGTTCTGCTGATGTGCAGTGCTCCGAGGTAACTGGCTGCCTGCGGAAGGGGGCGGGGAAGCCAGCCTGAGCACTGCGGGTCTCACGAGCACAGAACTGCAGCCTCTCTTCTAGCAGCATCCTTTGGGCCACTGGTACAGGCACGACCCCATGTGTGAGGTGCTAGGGACAAGCCAATGGTTTTATGTCTGAGTGACACACATCACTTGGATTTCTGTTTTGACTCAAGCCAAAATACCACCAAAAGCTGCAGAGCGAATACGCTCGTGGTTTTTTCACTTTGTTCTGTCTTCCAGGCCAGCCTGAAAGCTGACTGTATAAATAAGCCCTTTGCACAGCGGTGCCAAGACTTGGTTAAAGTCATTGAGGATTTTCCAGCAAAGGTACAGGTCTGCTGGGGTCTCTCGTTGGGGCATGTCTTTCCTGGAAAGACTATCATAGTCACTGGTTCCCTCCTCTGAGGCACAGAGGCCTGACCTCTGTGATATCGTGACTCATGGTGACAGACACTAACTATGCGATTCTGGACCGCAGGTGCTTCTGTCCCTCGGGGACACTTGGCAATGTCTGAGACATTTTTGGTTGTCACCACTGGGGGCAGATGGGACATATGCTCCTGGCCTCTAGTGGGCAGAGGCCAAGGATGCTGGAAACATCCGTAACGCACAGGACAGCCCCCTGCAACAAAGAAATAATCCAGCCCAAAATGTCAGTAGCACCAAAGTTGAGAGACCCTAATGCAAAAACTGAAAATATGTGTTTAATTCACACCTGGAAGCGTCAATCCCAGGAAGTTGGCCTGGACCGAGAGTTAATACCAAATGGCAGCTGTTCAGTTATGTTTCAGGGGCTTCACTCTGAGAAAGGATGTTGCCACCCTTTTTAATAGAACTCTCTTTAGTTCAGAAATTTCTGACATTTTAAAAAGTCTTGTAATTACAGGCTGACTGATTTAACTGGCCCAAGTCTAAAGCGGTGGTGCTGGGTATACCATGCGACCCCAGCAGAAGAATCCAAAGCTACTCCTCTCATTGGCATGCTGTACCGGGGTTCCTGTGGGTGCAGGACTGTCCCTGTGGGTCTCTACCAGGGTGGTGCGACCTTCTCAGAGGGAGCGGGTAGGGCAGAGTGCAGGACTTGAGCCGGGGCAGGAGTGGGCACCTGCCCACAGCCTCACTGTTTCAGGAGCTGCACGCCATCTTCCCATGGCTGGTGGAGAGCATTTTCGGCAGCCTGGATGGCATTCTCGTTGGCTGGAACCTCCGCTGCCTACAGGGACGGGTGAACCCTGTGGAGTACAGCATCGCCATGGAATTTCTAGATCCTGGGTAGGTAGGTTTGTCACCTTAGAAGGACTAGGTGCTTCCTCAGGGTGATCTCATTTTTAAATCAATCTGTTTCTTAAGAAACAATCAAAGTGTGGGTGTGGTGGCTCGCACCTGTGATCCTGGCACTTTGAGAGGTTGGGTAGGAGGATTGCTTGAGGGCAGGAGTTTAAGACCAGTCTGGGCAATATAGGGAGACCCCATCTCTACAAAAAAATTTTAAAAAATTAGCTATGCATGGTGGTGTGTGCCTGTAGTCCCAGCTACCTGAGAGGCTGAGGCAGGAAGATCACTTGAGCTGAAGAATTTGAGGTTGCAATGAACTATCATTGAACCCTCACACTCTAGCCTGAGCTACAGAGCAAGACCCAAGTCTAAAGCAGTTTGTGGTTCATTTGCCCTGTTTTTGTTTGTTTATTTAATTTCATATTCAGTGGCCCAATGATGAAATTGGTTTATAAACTTCAAGCTGAAGACTATAAGTTTGACTTTCCCGTCTCCTACCTGCCTGTAAGTAAACCATGGTTTTGAGAGTGGCACTTGGGACAGCTGGTCCTACATAGTGGTCATGGTGGTGGGCGGGCAGGGGCTCAGAGGGCTGGGAGGGCCTGTGACAGTGGGCAGAGGAGAATGCCACAGTGGCTATTCAGGGTCCAGGAGGCACCACAACAACAGGAGAACTGCACCAGCTACTGATTTTTAAAGATCATCCCAAGCTCTGCCAGTGGAGAAGCTGCCGTGCTGCCTGGTGTGCTCCTGGCTGAGGGTCACGTGGGGCCACGTGACCAGGTGCTTTGCTCTTCTGAGGTCTCCCGTCTTCCAGGGGAAAATTGCAGAGTGCCTTGCTCGGGGTACAAGAGGCAAAGGAGATGGGGCTCAAAAATGCACTCAGCTGCTGACCTTGCTGCTTACAGGTTCTTGTGTGGATGATGGGAGAGACCTTAAGCAAAGGCTCTTATGCTCCTACACTGCCCACAGGCAGGTTTCATGTGCTAGTTCCTTCTCCAACAGCCTTCCGAAATGGCTGCAGTACGTGTGGGGCACTGCCCACAAGCCTCCCTCCCTCTCTGTGCAGGGCCCTGTAAAAGCGTCCATCCAGGAGCGCGTCCTCCCTGACAGCCCTCTGTACCACAACAAGGTCCAGTTCCCCCCGACCGGAGGCCTTGGCCTGAACCTGGCCCTCAGTATCCTTTGGCGGCCCTGTGGTTGGGAGGCTGGGGTGGCTCAGCACATGGTGCTGGGTGGCCCAACAACCCTGTGGTGTGTTTGCCCCTGACACTGCCATCAGATCCGTTCGAGTATTATATATTCTTCTTTGCCCTGAGCCTCATCACTCAGAAGGTACGGAAGGGTCACCTCTGAGTGCAGTTGGCTGCACCAGAGCCTGCTGGGAGGGGCGTGGCTGAGGCCCAGGGCTCCCCTGAGCTTGTGGGGCTCTTGGCATCTGGTCAGGGCCCAGAGCCCACACTGACAACAAGCTTGGTTTTCCAGCCACTCCCTGTGTCCCTCCACATCCGTACTTCAGACTGTGCCTATTTCATCCTGGTGGACAGGTACCTGTCGTGGTTCCTGCCCACCGAAGGCAGTGTGCCCCCCCCACTTTCCTCCAGCCCAGGGGGGGCTAGCGCCTCACCAGCTCCCAGGTAAGGCTGCCCTGACCATTATTAAGGGAGTGGCCTGGTCAGTGACGTCACCCATGGGGACAGTGGTGCCACCGTTTTCCAAGGTTCCCCAGTTCTTATGCCTCACTCCCCAACCCCAGCTGTCCAAGCACAGATTTGAGGATGGGGTGAGGGGGCGTCTGTGTTTTAGTTCTTTGTGTCTGTGGCTGTCACTGAAGCTGTCGGGTCTCTGGCTTCCTTGAGGCCTCACCCTGGTGTGGGAACAGGCTTCTATTCTGCTCTGAGCAGCCCTTCCTGCAGGTGGTGTCTCAGCTCAGCCCCACACTGAGCGGTGGGCAGGGTGGAAGGGTTGTCTGGATGAAAGAGAATGGTAGGAATCTCTGTGGGCCCCTGGGCCAGGTCTTGGCCTGAGTGCGAGGCCCTGGGCTGAAGAGCTTTCTGTGCCAGGCCAAGCAGCCTGAGCCTGACACTGTGGGGTACCGGGGGTGGGGTGGCACTGGGGGCCTCCTGCCTGGCTACTCTGGGGCCTCGGTGGGCCCTTACTGGAGGCCTCTTGGCCCACTCCCCAGGAGACCCTCCTTCCCTGGCGGCAGCTGCGTGTGCTCTTCTGACCCTCCTGAACCTCATGGCCCATCTTCTTCCCCGGGAGGCTGCATGCTGGCGCATCCCTGCAGACGCTGCTCACTGACCTCTGCTGGCATGTGCAGGCCAGGCCCTTACCCAGAACTCACACGAGTCGGGTAGCTAAATTCTGCCTTTGAGAGGATGGGAACCTGCCCCACCTCTAAGTCCTGCTTCTCACCCACAGCCTCACCAATCTGTCAGGGTCACTGGCCACTGCTGCCACCTGGGCAACCTCTCTTTCCCCCATAACCCCCACCTTGCTCTCCACACTCTGAGGGTATCTGTTAAATATGTTTTTTTTCTGGTCCATGTGAGTAAGTTACAGGACCCCAGCCTCTTAATTTCATCCCTCCTACGCTTCTTAGTGGGCACTGTATGATAAGGAAGACTTTTCTCTTCCCCATTTATTTATTTAAGTATTATCAGTAGGGACCTGACGGTTGTCATGTGATTAACAGGTTATAATTCGTGACTGCTCTTGTTGATTGTGTTGTTCACGTTGTCCCTGGCTTGGCCAGCGGGAGCCCTGACTCGGGCCTGTTTCCGTGTCTCCCTCAGGACCCCAGCCATGTCCTTTGCTTCCTACGGCCTCCACCACACCAGCCTCCTGAAGCGACACATCTCCCATCAGACGTCTGTGAATGCAGACCCCGCCTCCCATGAGATCTGGAGGTCAGAAACTCTGCTCCAGGTGAGCACAGAGGACACTGGTCTCTGCTTGTTTCAGAGTGAACTGCTCAGCTACCATCCCCCATGTGGGCAGAGTCCCAGAGATGGCCCCTCAGCCTGGGGGGGTTTCCCAAACTGTTGGTGTTTTCCTGCTGTGACATTTAGAGAGCAGATGAGAAGAAATGTCATTGACAATGTTTTTCATCCCAGGACTCCTGTCCTCGGGAGTTTTGTTTGGTTTTGCCCGTGGTGACATAATTGTTGCAGAGTCTTTCAGTTTCCAGTGGATGTGTGTAAATGTTGTCCCCACTGCACCCTGCCCCTCTGACTTCCTTCCTTGTCATTCGAGATGTGTCATGTGCTCGCTGTCGTGTGGGTAGCGAGCCCTGCCCCAGCAGCATTTTCATCATGCTGGATGGTGAGGGGCCTGTGACACCTCCCCCTTGGTTGGCAGGGAGCCCCCAGCTCTTGCGTGTCAGGGGATCCAAATGGGAGGTGGCAGAGACCCTTGTTTGCCCTTGTGGGCTCTGGCCTCTCACACAGGCATGGGCTGGCTCACTCACTGAGCATTCCTGCCTTTCTGAGCCACCTCCCAGGCCCTGCTTTGTCTTCTGAGCACACATTGGAGATTCAGCTGGTTTTGACCTGGATCCTGGGGCTGAGTTGGTAGCCACAGCATCGCTGGTGAGAGCATGGAACATGGATCGCATGGGGTTCTTCGTCTCCCACCTCCTACGTGACTCCTAGTGTGTAGGGTGCTGGGCTCTTTGAAACCTCCCTGTTATTTTCACAGCAGCCTCAGGACGTCAGACTGGTAGGAATCATCACCTCTGTTCACAGGGGACCGTGGTGGCTCAGGCAGCTGGAAGAATTGGAAGTTTCTGTTTCCTGGGCCAATTTTAATTGTAAAATATATATAATGTGGTATTTATCATCTTAAGCATTTAAGAGTGCGCAGTAGTGTTAAGTACATTCACATTGCTGTGTATCTAATCACCAAAATACCTTTTATTTTGTGAAGTTGAAACTGTACCCATTGAACAACAACTCTCCATTCTCCCCACCCTGCCCCCTGGTACCCACTGTTCTACTTTCTCTTCCTATGAATTTGACTACTTCAGGTGCTTGTATCTAGAGTTTTATTTAGGCTGCAGAGTATTTATTTTTGTGTCAATAGCTTATTTCACTTTAGCATAATGTCCCGAAGGTTCAACATACCACATTCTGTTTATTTATTCACCTGCTAGTGGTCACTTGGGTCGCCTCCACTTTCCACTGTTGTAACTAACACTGCCTATGGGTGTACAAATATCTAGAGATCCAGCCTTCAGTTCTTCTGGGTATACACTTAGAAGTGGGGTTGCCAGATCATATGGTAATTCTATGTTTGATTTTTTGAGTAAGCACCATAGTGTTTTCTATAGTGGCTGCACCATTTTACATTCCCACCAGCAGTGCACAAGTGTTCCAGTTTCTCCACTTCCTTACCAACAGTGGTTATTTTCTGTTATTTTTCTTTATCGTAGCCACCCTAGTGGGTGTGAAGTGATATCTTGTTGTTTTGATTTTCCTTTCTCTAATGATTAGTGATGTCGAGCATCATTTCACGTGCTTGTGGTCCATTCGTATGTCTTCTTTGGAGAAATGTCTATTCAGGTCCTTTGCCCAGTTTTCAATCAGATTGTGTTCTTATTTTTGAGTATTAGGAGTTCTCTATGTATTCTGGATATTACTGCCTTATCAGATACATGATTTGCAGATATTTTCTCCCATTCTGTGGGTTGCCTTTTCACTCTGTCAGTAGTGTCTTTTGGTGCACAAGAGTTTTGATTTTGATGAAGTCCAATTCTCTATTTTTTTTTTCCTTTTGTTACCTGTCCTTTTGGTGTCATAGCTGAGAAAGCATTGCCAAATTCAATGTCATGAAGCCTTTCTCCCATGTTTTGTAAGAGTTTATGGTTTTGGCCCTTACATAGGTTGCTGATGCATTTGGAATTAACTTTTATATATAGCGTGAGGTAAGGGTCCATCTTCATTGTTTTGCATGTGGATATCCTGTTTTCCCAGCACCATTTGTTGGAGAGACTGTCCTTTCCCCGTTGAATGGTCTTGGACTGTTGTCAGGAAGATTTGACCAGCTAATGCTCTTTTGCAGGTTTTTGTCGAAATGTGGCTTCATCATTATTCTTTGGAGTTGTACCAAAAAATGCAGTCCCCTCATGCCAAGGTACGTTTCCACAGTTTTTTTCCCCATCTCTGCCTCTGGCCCTGGTCCTCCTGCTACTTCTTGTCCTCAATTTGAGTCAGTTTTCACAGGCTGGATGGTGGGAGCAGAGTCCCACCATCCACCCCTCAGATGCCAAACAAAAGGTGGGTATTGTTCTCCAGTTCTGGGGGGCCTTGTGCCCTGACAGGTGGGCACTTGAGGGGCCTTGAGGTCTATCATTTCAGGGATCTTCCCTGTGTGGCTTCCAGAGCCCCCTCCCTGGCAGTGGGAACGCATGAGGTTGTGGTGCTCTTGCTGTGGAGGCAGGGGAGCTGCAGGTGCCTCTGTGAGTCACGGTCCCAGTCAGTCCCTTGTACCACCAGCAGCACCTTCGTGCTTTCCAGTGAGGTGGCGGCCCTGGGCAGGCCCTGTCTACCATGGTGATCTCGAGCCTCCTTTGCTGCCCACGCTCCTCCAGAGCCGTTTTTGTGGTGGGTTGGGCCCAATGCCCTCCTGCATGCAGCCCGCCTTCCCTTTCCTCACTCTTCTCTGCTCCCAGCCTGGGCAGTACACTCATTTGCAAAGGTGTGGAGGTGGCAGAGTCCCTGGAATTGTGCTGGTGTCACTATCCCTGGGGCCAGCACCCCAATGCACTAATCAGAGTGAAATGGTGGCAGGGCGTGCTTAGATCCATGGTTAGACCCACACTCCCTGCAGTAGCTTGAGCTGCCGGACGAAATTCTTGAGGGCGTCCTTCGGAATGAAGAATCCATGGGTGATGAGTTTAAATTGAGAAGGGCATCCTGCACGGTTTCATTTGATTCTGGGGAGAAGCTGTGGGTCTGCTCCTGCTGCAGAGTCTGTAGCCAGTTCTATAGCTGTGTGCTCTGCTGTGTGGACGCTTGGGGTACGGCCCCCCACCACTGCTCTCTCAGAGCACAGGGTACCCCAAATCTCCATCCTGGGCCTCTTGAGTCACCAAGAGCCTGCATTACCCTCCCTGCTCCCAGCAGACTTGCTGCATGTTCCTGGCTGGTACCCGCGGATGCAGACACTGGGCATCCCCGTGGTTGGTTCCCAGGGCCCTGCTTCTACCCTGGGCCTGGGATGCTTGCTCAGCCCTGTGCATGGGGCTCAGCCTTACACCGGCAGGGCCACTCTGCTGCGTTGTCTTCCTGTCTGTTCATCTTGTCTTCTGAGCGAGTTGAAACACACCTACTTTCAAGGGCCAACCAGGAAAGTCCTTCCTGGGGTCTGGCAGGGAGGAAGGCTGTGAGCGGAGATGCCTTCCTGCTCTCCTCCCTCCTGCCCCATCCTGTTCTGTGTCTCCTTGGCGTCTGGCAAGTGCGTTCTGACCTTCCTTGTGTGAAGCCCAGTGGGTGTGCTGCTCAGCCAGGAGGGCAGCATGTGCGCTGGGCCGGCTCTGAGTTGAGCTTGGCTAAGGGTGCTTCTGCAGGCCTCCACATGGCAGGGAGCTAGCGGGTGGGACTAGGGGCCAGACAGCATGCCAGCTGCGTTGTCTCCCTGTGTCCTGGGCTGTCCCAGCCTCAGGGTTCCTGCTGCCTCTGGGTGTGTGTGGCCGGATTCTCAGAGGCTCCTGCTCTGTGGAGCCAGGTGCATCTGGAGGGCAGGGGATCCTGGTGAGATAGGAGAGGCTCTTCCCACAGTTAGAACCGGTGAGCACAGCGCCTCCACCGACTGCCAGAACGCAGGGTGTGGGAGGTGGAGGGGGCCTGGCTGGCGAGCCTGCACTTACTGTCTCTGCTGCCCTCGGGAGCCTGTCCCGTCGTCTCAGTTCTCAGAGCCATTTACAGAGGGGACACTAATTGGGTTTTACACACATAGAAATTGATCCGTCCCATGCCAATTTGGTCGATTTCTCAAGATAATCTGGGGAAATCCAATGAATTAAATATTTTTCTTTTCTGGGCAGAGTCCTCCTTCTGTAATATGCTTCCCTAAAATTTCTTTTCTGAGCCTAATGGCCTTCAGGGTCTTGGTGGCCGGTAGAGTGTCCCAGCAAGGGCCCCGGGCTCCTGGTGTGCTGTGGGGCGCATGTACCACACAGGGTATGGTCCCAGGGTCGGCCAGGAGGGTGGGTCCCTCCTGGAAACGCAGCGAGTTGGGCCAACCTCATGAAATGGGAGAGGCCTTTAGGGCCAAGTGACATTGAGGGGCCTCCAGGTGATCTTGAGGGTCTGTCTGTCCCTCGGCCTACAAGGCCATGGCTTTGCCTGCCCAGGGCCCCATCTGGGCCTCTGACAGGGGAGGTGGTGTGCTGGCCTGAGGCTGCTGGGGCTCTTGTTATTTGGGTTGTCACTGACCGTGCTTTTGTTTTTGTCTTTTGTTTTTTGTTTCTTTTCCTTACTTCTGGGCTGTTCTCACTGTTCTCTTTCTCTCCCCACTTCCCCTCCCTGTCCTGTCCGTCTCTCCCCTTCCCCACCCATCCTCTTGTTCTCTGCTCTCCCTTTTGTCTGGTGTCTCTGTCCTGTTGTCTCAGCTGGAGGTTCTGCACTACCGGCTCAGTGTCTCCAGCGCCCTCCACAGCCCTGCGCAGCCCAGCCTCCAGGCCCTCCATGCCTACCAAGTACTGGCTGCTCTCGTTTTACTCCCTTGCCCCTGCCAGGGTGGAAACTACAGAGCGTGCGTCAGCACAGTGGCCGGGCGTGGGTCTGGCCAGGGCCAGCTGCGGGTGATTCTGAGGGCTAGTTCCAAGTCCAGCAAAGCCCGTGTGCTGGTAGCAGCCTCAGATTTAGGGACTCACCTGGTCTGTGGCTGTGTGATGGAGCAAGGCGCACATGGCCCTGGCTGGCCAGTCCTTCAGCCAGTGGAGGTGTCACAATTTCTCTGGTGTTGGAGGGCTCCATGCTTGGCCCCAGATTGAGGAAACTAAAATAGTCACTGGCCTGACTCAACCTGAGGGGCAGGGCCTGGTACTCAGGAAGTGGCTGAGGATGCTGAGGCCCAGGGACTTATGGGTGGTGTGGGGTCTGCTCCATATGGAGCAGCCCCAGCCTGCATGTGAAGTAGAGGGTTGGGGAACAGAGGCTGCCAGCCCTTGACAGTCCAGCCGGGCTGGCCTTTGCCAGTGTAGCCCTGGCTACTCACTCATAGACTCCTCCCAAGGCAGATAAGAGCAGGCTGTGACATCATGGAGATCGCGGTCTGCCTGGGCTGAATGGACAAGTCTGGAGACAGACTTGAGGTCAGTGAAGTGGAGTTCAGACCTCTGTGGCATTTCGGGGACAACAGAGTTAGCTAATTTGTGAGAGATGCAGAAACAGGGAGCTGTGCTCTTGGCCTGGGGTCTGTCCAGTCCAACCTGGGAGGCAGCACACAACAGTTGAAGGTGAATTTGAGCACAAGATGAGAAAACATGTCTTGGCCCCTGAGTGCCTGTGGGGATGGGATGGTGACCGCAGCACACAGCAGAGTTCCTGCTCTGCAGAAGCAGCTGCAGAGGAGGGTCGGAGGGCCCTGGAGGGAGGGACATTGTCCTGTGGAAGCAGCTCCATTCACCCCCACAGCAGGAGAGGTGGCGAGGAAGGCTGCGCCCCGTGGGAAAGGCAAGAGCTTTGTGGGCACTTCCTTAAAAGTGAGCAGGTGGAGGCCAAATGCGACTGTGGCCTGGGCCCCTGCATGGGAACGTGGCCCAGGAGCAGTGCAGAGTTGGAAGAGAGCGAGTGTGGCCTGGAAACCCGTGGGAAAATAGCCTGCAGGGTTCCTGTGGCTGGGCCAGGGCGGCAGCAAGAGCCTGGCCCTCCGGACTCTGCAGGATGGCCCGGAAGTAGGTGCTCGAGCAGGGGAAGGTGGGTTCCCAGTTCCCGTGTGGCTGCCGTCCCCTCCTGGCTGCAGGGACGATACCATGGCTCAGGATCCCAGGCCGGGTGGGATTGAAGGGCCAGGAATGGGACTAGAGCAGAAGGATCCTGCTGGAGCCTCACCGCCTGGCACTGATGCCCTTCTACTCTCTAGTCTGTTAGTGCTGGGGGTGGGTGGTATTGTGTCCCCTGCTATTCTTACTTCAGAAACGTGCAGGTTCATTGCACAAAGACGCACAAGTACAGACAAGCAGAAGAACCTACCTCCCACCCTGTAGTTCCATCCTCACACTTAGCCCCTGACCCATGGGCTGTGTCACCTGCACATGGGAAGGTGTTTTCATTACAGGGAGACCTAAGGTGACAGTGCTGTGTGCAGTGGCCCACGTAGGGGCTGTTGCATATCTGGGTGTGCCAGGAGGCTAGGCTCTGTGCTGGCCTCAGCGTTGCAAATGTGTCAAGGCCCAAAGGGCTCAGGCACAGGTGGGGAGAGGTGCGTGTCCACCCAGACTCAGGGTCCTGCCTTCAGGCCCCCACCCCCCGACGCTTCCTGCCCCCGTCCACTCATGAGGCTCCCACCTTCACCCCCATAGCTGGCAAACAGGCTTCATCTTGGATCTGGGTCTCTAAGGTCCTGCTTACATGTTGCAAATTGAAAGTTCAGCCCCCACTCTTGATGGTGCTCCTGGGGGTTTGCTCACCACAGGTCCATGGGCAACAGAGGCAGTGATGCCCTGGGCTCCTCTCAGCTGAGTCCCCATCTAGCCGTGTTTAGGAGGGGAGAGGGGAGAAGCTGTGGGCCCCAGGGAGCCTTCTGCACACTCTTGGAAGGCAGGTGGAAGGGCCTGGATCCAGAGCTGGGGGGGCAGATGCCAGCTTTGCCCCTGCCCCCTGAGGACCAGGATAGGCAGCAGTCCCCAAGGGCACAGCCTGGTGGGCCATGACCCGTGCTACCCCCGAAGGGTGCAGGGTGGTGCAAAAGCAGGGATGGGAAGCACCTTGCAAATTTGTCTGTCTTAGCCCTCCATAGGGTGGGTCTTGCAGGCGCCCTGCCAAGCACTCCCCCCAACCCTGGGGTGATGGCCTTAGTTCAGACCAAGTAGCGCGAGTGCTGGGTGCCAGGCACAGTGGTGCCCGAGGGACCGGCCCCACTTCCAGCCTGGCTTGTGCCTTTTGTCAGGGAGCAGAGTGACCAGCCCAGGGGTGCATGTGGTTGGACCTGGGGGCTGAGCAATATGGACGCTGCAGACCTCCCTGGGCCCTGACACCCTACTTCTTCTTCTCCTCCTCCTTCTCTTCCTCTTCCTCCTCCTCTTCCTCCTCCTCCATGGTAGGAGTCATTCATGCCCACTGAGGAGCACGTGCTGGTGGTGCGCCTGCTGCTGAAGCATCTGCACGCCTTTGCCAACAGCCTGAAGCCAGAGCAGGCCTCTCCCTCCGCCCACTCTCACGCCACCAGCCCCCTGGAGGAATTCAAGCGGTGGGTACAGGTCATGGGCTGGCTCTTATGGCTCTGGCAGCTGCCGTGTCACCCTCCCCGTCCTCCCTCCTGCCCAGGTGTCACCCACAGCCCCCTCTGCCCAGGACATGGGGCGGGGCAAGGGCTGGTGTCCTTGCTCTGGGAGCAGTGAGGCTCTGCAGCGCTGGGGCTGGGCAGCCCTGACCCCTTTCTAGCTTGTCTCCTCACCCCGCCAGCTGCTGGCCCCTGGCTGCAGCTGCTCCCAAGGCCTCTCCCTGCAGCCCTGCCCTCCGCAGTGCAAAGAGCCACGCTGGCCAGAGAGCGGCCCCATCCTGCTGCTCTCTTGTCCCTTCATCCGCAGGGGGAGGCAGAAGTGGGAGCTCGGCACGATGGCATTCTCCTCCCTACCCCCATCTGTCAGGAGAAGGGCAGCGACCCTGGCCTGACTGGGCCTGAGTGGGGCCTGCTGAGCAGGTCACTTATGCAGGGCTGAGGTGAGGTGCACACAGGAGCCACACTGGCTTGGCCACCTTCGTGCTGTGTGTCCTTGGGACTTTCCTTATCCTCTCTGACGTTGGTTTCCTCTCTGAAGAATGGGTCTAGCTCAGGGGTGCCCAGCACTCTCTAGCGGCGGGGCCAAGCCTCACTAATGGAGGTGCTGGGTGAGCAGCAGGTGACCCCCTCCCCTGCAGGGCTGCCGTCCCGAGGTTTGTGCAGCAGAAGCTCTACCTCTTCCTGCAGCACTGCTTCGGCCATTGGCCCCTGGATGCGTCATTCAGAGCCGTGAGTGCTTCCCCGTCCCGCCTTCACCTTCGCCCTCCGTGTGGCCTTGAGGGACTCCACTGTTATTGCAGAGGCCTCGGGGGCCACGCTGTTCTGCCTGCTTGGGTTTCCAAAGCCAGCCCTCAGGTGCAGAAAGGCCCCGCCTGCCCCAGTGTCTGAGCAGGCCGGGTCCTGCCCTCACCCGCTGCCCTCGGCTCCTTCGGCTGGGAGAAGCCCGCTGGCGATCCTGGCTTCCAGAGGGGTGTGCCAGGCCCTCCTGTGCCTTCTGGGGGAATGTGGGAAGAGCCCACCACTCCTCAGCATCTACACTGAGGTCAAGGAGAAGCTGCCAGAACCTGGCATGGACCCCCCCATCTCGCTGCCTTCTGGGAACTGGGCTCCAGGCCACTGGAGGATTTGACTTGAAGCCCAGAGTCCAGCCCCATGGCCACCAGCCAATGGGCCCTCAGGGTACTCCTGTCTCTCCCCAGGTCTTAGAGATGTGGCTGAGCTACCTACAGCCATGGAGATACGCACCTGAGAAGCAGGCTCAGAGCAGTGACTCCCAGCCACGGTGTGTGTCGGAGAAATGGTGAGCCCCCAGCCCCTCCTCCCAGGGATGTGCTGGCTGCCCCAGGCGAACGCTGCTCCAGGGGTCACCGTGCTGGAGGCCTCCTGGGCTCCTGTCCCAGCTGCTGCCCAGTGGGAGCACAGGCCACCCTCCTTGGACCGAACTTTGCTGGGCCATGGGATTGATTTCCCAAGGAAGCAGCTGTTCCCATCCTTCCTGGTCCCCGTACCCTTGGCTGTGCCCTCCCTGCCCAGATGCATGTTCAGGTCACCCCCAAACCATCCCTCGCCCTTCCTCACCAGCACAGCGTGGTGGCTACTTCCTCTTCATCTCCCGCTCATCCCTCCTGGCCGCCCCACCAACCCCAGGCTGCCTTTGCACGTGGTGTGGCCACTGATGTCTCCTCTCCTTTCCTGAGGCCTTCCCGTGCACCTCTCTGGTGGGTCTTCCCTCTGCCCCATCAGGCTCTGGCCAGCTCTGCCTTGGTGGCCTCAGTCCTCTTGGAAAGGGGCCTCATCCTTACTGAGGATATGTTGTCCTCAGAGGGCCTGGGTCTCACCTGCCTGTGCCCTCCTCCATGCCCCCCACACCTCGCTGAGCTGCTGTTGTGACACCTTCACAAGGCCTTCGCCAGAGAGAGTCTGGAAGCCCGGGGACATGCAGGGGTGATGGGGACATGACCAGCGTTGCCCCCACCTCCAGACGGAGGTCTGGCCAGGGTCCTGCACAGACTGGCCCCAACCTGCCACCTCGGTCCCCAGGGCACCCTTTGTTCAGGAGAACCTGTTGATGTACACCAAGCTGTTTGTGGCCTTCCTGAACCGCGCACTCCGCACAGACCTGGTCAGCCCCAAGAACGCTCTCATGGTGTTCCGAGTGGCCAAAGTCTTCGCCCAGCCCAACCTGGCTGAAATGATCCAGAAAGGTAAGTCCTCAGCCCGGGGCCAGGCAGACAGGCCCTGCCCTGGCCAAACCGGGGCCCAGCCCTTAGCTGCGTGGAAGCAGTGTGTCCGCGGCTCCCAGGGCAAAGTGGGTGAACATGTGCAGGGTGGACTCTGAGACTAGCTGAGCCCCCTCCCTGTGGCTGCTGCATGCTGGGTGGGGGCCGCAGGGAGAGAGGGGCTGCAGAGCCATGAGCCAAGCCTCCTCTGCAAGCCCTGATTCTCCCTGGAACTTGTGGCGATGTCAGGAGGTGATCTTCTTGGTCCCTGTCATGCTTTTGTCTTGGTTTTGTTGAGTGTCAGCTTCTCTTGGCCTTTGTCTCCCTGTCAACACTGCCACGTGCCACCTACTGTATGGGAGACACTGCTGGGCAAGGCCTCGGGTGGGCACACCATGGCCACTGCTCCTCAGAAATGACAGCCAGTACTCTGTGCCCCTGGAAGTAGGTGCCAGGCATCTGCGGACTTATGTCCTACCTTCCAGGTGAGCAGCTGTTCCTGGAGCCAGAGCTCGGCATCCCCCACCGCCAGCACCGACTCTTCACGGCTCCCACGCTCACTGGCAGCTTCCTGTCGCCCTGGCCGCCGGTGGTCACCGATGCCTCCTTCAAGGTGAAGAGCCATGTCTACAGCCTGGAGGGCCAGGACTGCAAGTACACCCCGATGTTCGGGCCCGAGGTCCGCACCCTGGTGAGTTGGTCAGCAGTGCCGAGCTTGGGGGCCCTGAGGCTATAGGGACGAGGAGAGCCGGGGATGGCGCCCACATTTCAGGACAGAGAGGAGGAAGTGTGAGTGTCAAGTTGACACTACTGCACATCCCCCCTTTCTATTTCCAGTAAAATATAATTTCTTTGTGGTAGTGAAGGCAGCGTTTGTTGGGAAATTTTCCCTTTCGAAAGCCCATCCGTTAGTCTTTAAAAGTCCCCCTGACGGCCGGATGTGGTGGCTCACACCTGTAATCCCCGTGCTTTGGGAGGCTGAGGCCAGAGGATCGCTTGAGGCCAGGAGTTGGAGGCTGCAGTGAGCTATGATCACACCACTGCACTCAGCCTGGGTCACAGAGTGAGACCCTGTTTCTTCAAAAAATTAATTAATTAATTAATTAAAATAAAATTACAAAAGTCCTCACTCAGAAGCCACCCTTCCTGGTTGCTCATACTCCTCTTGGGGCGCCCTGGGGCCACGCTGCATGGGTGGCAGCACATGCCCATGCTGTCAGTGGCGGGGTGCAGGAGCATCTGAGCAAGTCAGCTGACCTGCCGATGCCCCGGCAGGTCCTGCGCCTCGCTCGGCTCATCACACAGGCCAAGCAGACTGCCAAGTCCATCTCTGACCAGTGCATGGAGAGCCCGGGTGGCTCCTCTTTCCTGTCGTGGCTGGGCTTCAGCCCCATGGATACCAACTGCGCCTACCCAGCCAACGACCTGGACGAGATGGGGCAGGACAGCGTCCGGAAGACAGATGAGTACCTGGAGAAGGCCCTGGAGTACCTGCGCCAGATATTTCGGGTACGAGCAGTGGGGCCTGTCCAAGGGCCATTGGGGTCCCCTTCCCCAAGGGATCCACTCTCTGCCTAGCCCATGCCAGGCCCCTTACAGATGGACCTGGGTCTGGGAGGCAGGCCCATATCTGGAGTGTTGTGTCTGGGTCCCTTCACCATCGCTGGTAGAGGCCAGTGGGATGAAAACCAGGCCTCTGCCTTCACCTCGAAATTGAAAGTAGAGGCGTTTCTCTGACAGCTCAGCGAAGCCCAGCTCACCCAGCTCACACTCGCCTTGGGGACCACTCAGGACGAGAATGGAAAGAAGCAGCTCCCAGACTGCATCGTGGGTGAGGATGGACTCATCCTCACGCCCCTGGGCCGGTACCAGGTGAGGGACTGTGTCTTGGAGTCGTCTGGGTGGGCCTTCTGACCCGGCCTCAACTCCCCCTGCCCCAGTGAGCAGAGAGGGCTCTTTTGGGTTGTTTATAAGGGTGTATTTAATATCTTCTGACCTCTCCCTGTGGCCTCGGTTTATAGATCATCAACGGGCTGCGAAGGTTTGAAATCGAGTACCAGGGGGACTCGGAGCTGCAGCCCATCCGGAGCTATGAGATCACCTGCCTGGTCCGTGCTCTCTTCCGGCTGTCGTCTGCCATCAACCGCAGAGTGAGTGGGCGGCCGGGCTCGCCTGGCCTCTTCCAGAAACGGGTTCCAGAGGATGGTCCTGGCCAGGAGCCCCTCCCCTCAGCAGTTCTGTCCCATCTGAAAGCCTGGGGCAAGTCTGGGTGGAGAGTAGCCCTGGGGAGGGTTTGTCCTGAGCCCCGAGGTGGCCTGTGAGGTGGCACCTACCGTCCCCACCCCACCTGTGTCTCTGTGTTTCAGTTTGCAGGTCAGATGGTAGCTCTGTGCTCCCGCAATGACTTCCTTGGCAGCTTTTGTCGCTACCACCTCACGGAGCCAGTGCTGGCCAACAGGCATCTGCTGAGCCCCGTGGGGCGGAGGCAGGCGGCCAGCCAGGCCCGGGGCCCCAGGCTCAGCCTGCGCTTCCTGGGCAGCTACCGGACCCTGCTCTCACTCCTGCTGGCCTTCTTTGTGGCCTATCTGTTCCGGGTAGGGCCCCTGCTGTGCACCCTGCTCCTCGTCCTGGGCTACGTCCTCTACGCCATGGCCATGACGGTGCTGACTGAGCGGGGCAAGCTGCATCCACTCTGATGGGTTGGCCGCTGTCTCCACAGCAGACTGGGGGGTTTGCCTGGGAGGCCACTTCCAAGCTAGAACCTGGTCATCTTTGGGCTGCTAGTGGGTGTTTTCCTGGAAGAAAACTGGAGTCATCCAGAAGAAACTGAACTGAGAAGGGAGAGCGGTCGAGGCGTGGCAAGGAAGGGGGTGGCAGCAGAAGGCACATCGGCCACGCTATGTCACAGCCCAGCTGCCAGCCCCTCACTCTCAGCCTGAGGCCTTTTTTTCAGTAACCATTTTAGTAGTTTCCTGTGCAAAGCTGAGGAGCCAGTGTGCCAGCTCCAGCCTGTCCTCCCTGGCCCTGGAGGGCAGCCCCCTCCCCCTGGCTGTCCCTGAGGTGGGCAGAGTGGGTTGTGACGCCTCCTCTTCCCATGTGGTACCAGGATGGTGGCTCAGCCTTCTCTCCAGGGAAGGATCAAAGTTTCTAAAAGAAAATCCTGAAAAAACTAGAGGGTGACACTCCTCTGATTCCTAATACAAAGCTAAATTTCACCACCACGTTTGGCAAAGTGAGAGTCTGTCTTCATGTTCTCCCGGCCGTTCCAAGGCTGGGCCGTAGAAGTCCACCTTGGAGGAGCCAAGGATCCTCTCAGAGCACAGGTGCTTCGCCCTGGCCCCCAGGCCATGAGCAGGTAACCCGGTGCCCAGCATCGCCCCCTGCCATACCTCATTACAAACAGAAGCTGGTCCTTAGGTGTGGGGAACAGTGAGGTCAAGGTTGATTGGTTGGATCTTACCAGCTTCTGTTCTACAGCCACCAAGGATGTTCAGAAGTGTTAAGTGTATCTTTGGTAAAATCAAATGCTCAAAGACAGTGACCTTGTGATAACAAGTGTTCAAAAGGTACAGCAGTTAGGTGTTCACTGTCTTAAATCCCCACAGGGTCTCTCACACCTACAGATGCATCCTACAGGTGACAGCAGGGAGAGTGGCATTTCAGTGTGATTTTTAAACCTTTGTGATTTTTAAGCCTTTGTTTTTGTGGTGTGGGGTTTTAGGTTTTTTCTACCATTTTTCGAATTATAAATGTTGGACTTTGTATTTCAACATAAACTCAGAGTGGTAGCACTGGGGGCCTGTGACCAAAACTCAAAGCACACTTGTGACTGGCCATGGATCTGAATAAACCTGTTCCTCCTCAGTCTTCCAGCGCCTCCGCTGGATCTCCAGTCAGTTCCAGTTCTTGTAGGTGTTCTTTGTTTTTCTTTTTTCCTGTGAGGCCGAGTTCATCTGAGTCCTTGAAATCTGCCCAGCAAGAGTTGAGGCAGAGAGCTGGAACAGAGATCTTGCCCCCTTCCTGTCCGCTTAAGGGCCTTCAGAGCTGAGAAAGCAAAGCAAGTGTTGTAATTAAACAATGGGGAGTTGTGTTGTGAGTTTTTTCTTCAAAGGGGCAATTAGGTGTTGTGAGTTTTTTTCCCTTTCTGCTTGGTAGTTTATTTTCATCTGTTAGACAGGTTGTTAGTAAGGCCATCTTTCACGTGACAAGAGACAAAGGCTCCTCCTCTGGGGGGTCATTTTCCCCAGATCACTCTCCTCAATGACCCTGTCCTCATCTGTACCCTTGACACTGTGACTCCTGTGCTTACAAGAGCGTCACTGTTGTGGCAGAGAGAGAGGGGCCTCTTCTGTGATTTATGGACAAATCTTGTCCTAAGTACCTTTGAGTTTGTTGGGGAATTATTTGTTTTTGGGTCCTTGGCTAGCCCCAGGAATGGACACATTTCTGTTACTGTGAGTAGCAGCTTGGGCACCTTATCAAAAATAATCAATCTGCCCCCGTTCTCCCTCTCTCTGTGCAAACTTCTCTTGGGAATGTTGCATTGCCACCATGGTATGGTTATGTCTCCATTTCACGTTTCTAGTGGGCACCTCCCATAATTTTGTTCCATCAGATGGTGACCGGGAATGATGGGGGAGCTGGAGGATGCCTCTGCATCTTGTCCTGTCTCATAGGCTAGTGTTTTCTGCTGAAGGGTGTCCCATTTGACCTCTGAGGGGTCTGGGTCAGTGTCCACAAAGCGAGGGTGGCAGGGGCTGTTGGTTTGGCACCAAAGCCTTGGGATCGCACCATGAGAGCCTTGGTGTGTTGGTGGCTGCAGCCCTTAGGTGTGCACAGACCATCTGGGCGGGTGACTTACAAGCACCAAGGTTTGCCACCTCCTTTGGAGACTTAGGAGCAGCTGGTACCACAAGGCCGGATTACCACACTTTGCTAACAGTTGTTTGGAAACCACTCACCACAGGTGACCCGTTGCGATCCTGGAGGGCCACAGGATGAAGAGCTACCGCAGCATGGGAGGCAGCGACAGAGAAGGCCCTGCCTCGGCAGCACGTACTCTTGTGAGGCACGATGGGGACTTGGGAAGTTTCCCACATCCTGGGTTAGGACAAGGCAGTTTGAGGCTTTCATGCTCGCTCCACTCATTGAGACAGTGAACCCCGAGTGGCACCACGCTCCTGACTCTTGCGAGGGGGAGTCGTTGCTCCCCTGGAGCCTGGTAGCCTGTGTCTGTATCACCGACGAGGTGGAGGGAGAGCTCCACGTCCTGCCCTGCTCACTCTGGCTGGCACCAAATAGCCAACATAGTCCGGAGCACTGCCAGGCCTGCCCCGCACTGGAACAGCACACCTGGCTCAAGGGACGCCACACCCGCAAGTAGTGAGCCACTGTTTAGGGACCATTCCCAGGAACACTAGCTGATGCTGTGCTGGGAAACATGCCCTGTGATACTGGGATGCCCTCCACAGTTGCACAGGGAGCATGATGGCTCCAAGCCCCGTCCTCAGCCACCACAGTTTCAGGAGAATCCCCAAGGCAACACCGGACAACAGCAGTATGCAGCCACACAAACCAGTGCGGATGAATGTCAGGAAGCTGGGAAGGGCAATCAGAGGGGCAGAGGGCAGCCCTTTCTCCCAGGTCTCATGTAGCAACAGCTTCCATGCATACACAGGAGAGGACATCCTATTTTTCAGCATCATTTGGGATGAGGTGTCCTAATTTCAAGGAGTTACTTTCTATTGAGTTTGTTAAAAAACCACTGGCAGCAAGAGCAGTTTTGCAGTTTGACACAAAGTTGGAGCAGAAACTGGACTCTGCAAAGGGACTTCTTACCTATCTTGGTTACCTTTGGCATGGCCTAGGCCATAACTAATTTTTCCCCATTACTGTTAAGGCAATAATCTAAAGTTAATCAGTAAATTCCTATAACCACAACCCACTAAGACCAAGTAAAGAAGAAATAGAAAACCTGAACAGAACAATTTAAGAAAGAAGATTGAAGCACTAATACAAACCTACCAACCAAGAAAAGCCTAGGACCAAATGGCCTCACTGGTGAATTCTACGTTACATTTAAAGGAGCTAATGCCACTCCTTCACAAAATCTTCCAAAAAATCGAAGAGGAGAGAACACATCCAAACTCATTTCATGAGGGTGGCATGACCAGAAAAAGATATGGCAAGAGAAGAAAACTACTGACCAATATTACTGATGAACATAGATGCAAAAATCCTCCACAAAATGCTAGCAAACTGAATTTAACAGCACATTAAAAGGATCATACTTCATGATCAAGTGGGATTTATTTCAGGAATACAAGGATGGTTCAACATAGGCAAATCAATAAATCTGATAGACCACATTTACAGAGTGAAAGGAAAATTAACATAGTTAATAGATGCAGAAACATCATTTGACAAAAATCAACATCCACTGGGCACAGCGCCTCACCTGTACTCCCAGCTACTTGGGAAGCTGAGGCAGGAAGATCACTTGAGGCTAAGAGTTTGAGGCTGCAGTGAGCTTCAATCATGCCAATACAGTCTAGCCTGGGCAACAGAGCAAGACCCTGTCTCAATTAAAAAAAAAAAATCAGTAACCTTTCATGATATAAACTCTGAACAGACTAGGTACAGAAGTAATATACCTCGACATAGGTAATAAAGATTTTATATGACAAGCCCGTACTAACATCGTATTCAATAGTGAAAAACTGAAAATTATTCTAAGATTAGGAACAAGACAAAAATGCCCACTCTCACCTCTTCTGTTCAACATAATTCTTGAAATCCTAGACAGAGCAATTAGGCAAGAAAAACATAGTTATTTTAACCAGAAAGGACAAAGTAAAATAACACATCTTTGTATATGATGTGGTGTTATATATAGAAAGCCCTAAAGAGTCCACAGGGAAAAACTGTTAAAACGAATAAACAAATTGAATAAAATTGACAATTATGAAATTAACATTCAAAGATCAGTTTCATTTTTATCACTAGAAGTGAACTATCTGAAAATAAGAAAATCATATTTACAGTAACAAAATTGGAAAGTACTTAGGAATAAACTTAGTGAAAGTCAATGAAAGACTTGTACACTGAAAGCATAAAATATTGATGTAAGAAATTAAACACATATAAATGGAATGACTTCTCATGTTTCATAGATTAGATGACTCAATACTATTAAAATACGATGCAGACATACTATGCCAGTCTACAGATTCCATGCTAGCACCTTCAAATCCCGGTGATATTTTTTGTTAGGGTGATATTTTTCTTTGCCTTGCCATTAATTTGATGTTGTCCAACATTTTTTTTCCTAAGCTTTTGCTGAGGTTTAGAGTTTACTCAGGAAGACTATTGATATGTATTATCTGTTTGCTATTGGTAGAAACAGGAAGTTCATTTCCATATATATAGAAGTTTTCATGTATATGAACTTTATATGCAAATGAACATCCCAATATATATATGTGTTTTATATATATATGAATAAATATACATTCTACTTAGGCCAAATGCATTCCTGGCAAAACTTTACCCCTGCTACCCTTCAATAGATGACACTTTTGCACTGTGATACATTATAGAAACTTTTATAACTTTTATCTCAGCCTTTGGATCATTAAGGTTTCCTCTTGGATAGTTTGAATATCTGACATATTTTACTTCTCGAGGTCTAAAAGGCTAACTATAGTAGATAGTTATGAGCACAGAGTAATATTTCCACTCAGTCTGAAAGCAGCACTAGTTCTCTAATCTGTAGATTAATAAGGCTAAGGCCAGCACATTTTTAAGTAATGGGATCCAATTAAATGATTTTAATATGAATACTTTTATGGAAACAGTTTTAAATGTATAAATCTAGAAGTTGTCATTATACAGCTATAGCAATAAATGTTATTTTAACATTACATTTATAGGAAATAATTTTAGTAAAAACACTGAGTTTATTTCTTTCAAATTATTTTTATAGATCTCCAGAAGTATATTATTTCTTTTTATTTCAAAGTATTATGGGGGTACAAACATTTTGGTTATATATAATGCCTTTTCCTTGCCCAAGCCAGGGCTACAAGCATACCCTTCCCCCACACAGTGCGCTCCACATCCATTAGTTGTGAGTTTACCCATCCCCAGCCTCCCCACCTGACTGGCACCCAGTGAATATTACTACCATGTGAGCACCGTAGTGTCGATCAGTTAGTACCAATTTGATAGTGTACATTCTATTCTAGTGATAGCTCACTTCGAAGGATGGGCTCAAGCTCTATCCAGGATAATATAGGAGGTGCTAATTCACCATTGTTTTTTGTAGTTGAGTATACTCCGTGGTATACATATACCACATTTTATTAATCCACTCATGTATTGATGGGCACTTGGGTTGTTTCCACATCTTTGCAATTGCGAATTGTGCTGCCACAAACATTCGAGTGCAGATGTCTTTATTATGGAATTTCTTTTTTTCTTTTTTTCCTTTTGGGTATATGCCTAGTAGTCAGATTGCTGGATCAAATGGTATTTCTATTTTTAGTCCTTCGAGGTATCTCCAAATTACTTTTCATAGGGGTTGTACTAATTTGCAGTCCCACCAGCAGTGTAAGAGTGTTCCAGTCTCTGTGCATCCACGCCAGTGTTTGCTGTTTTGGGACTTTTTGATAAAGGCCATTCTCCCTCGAGTTAGGTGGTATCTCATTGTGGTTTTGATTTGCATTTCCATAATGATTAGAGACGTTGAGCACTTTTTTATATGTTTACTGGCCATTTGTCTTCTTTTGAAAAGTTTTTGTTCATGTCCTTTGCCTATTTATTGATGGGGTTGCTTGATTTTTTTCTTGTCAGTTTTCTTAGTTCTATACAGATTCTTATTATCAGCCCTTTATCAGATGTGTAGAATGCAAATAGTTTCTCCCATTCTGTAGGCTATTTGTTATAATGATAGTTTCCTTGGCTGTGCAGAAGCTTTTTAATTTGATCAGGTCCCATTTGTTTATTTTTGTTGCTGCTGTGATTGCTTTGGAGGTCCTCTTCATAAATTTTTTGTCTAGGCTGATGTCTATAAGAGTTTTCCCAACATTTTCTTCTAGAATTCTTAAGGTTTCACACCTTAGGTTTAACTCTGCTATCCATCCTGAGTTGATTTTTGTGAGAGGTGAGAGGTGGGGATCCAGTTTCCCTAGCACCATTTATTGAATAGAGATTCTTCTCCCCATTGTATATTTTTGTCCACTTTGTTGAAGATGAGTTGACAATATGAGGATGCTTTTATATCTGGGTTCTCAGTCCTGTTCCAAAGGTCTGTATTTCTGTTCTTGTGACACTACCATGCTGTTTTGGTTACTATAGCCTTGTAGTAAAGCTTGAAGTCTGGTAGACTGATGCCTCTCAATTTGTTCTTTTTGCTTAAGATTACTTTGGCTATACAGGGTCTTCTCTGGTTCCATACGATGCGTACAATTATTTTTTCAAGATCCGTAAAAAATGATGATGGTATCTTGATAGGGATTGCATTAATTCTGTAGATCACTTTAGGTAGTATGGACATTTTAACAATGTTGATTCTGCCAATCCATGAGCATGGCAGGGTTTTCCATCTGTTTACATCCTCTACAATTTCTTTTCTCAGTGTTTCATAGTTCTCCCTGTATATGTCTCTCACCTCCAGTTCAGAAGTATATTATTATAAATCAAATTATCAACCCTAGGAAATATCCTGATGCCTTTGTTTAATTATGTACCTAAATTATATATTATACTTATCACTGTTGCAGTATATCCCAGGAGGACTTTACCTGGATAACAGTAGTCACATAATTACTTATGCGAGTCTTGTTTTAATTTTATTCCTCCTTAGATTCAAATTGCAAACCTAAATTTGTTGAACTTATAATTGAAGTATGTAGTTACATCATGTTCAAACATGAATATTTGAATATCCTCCCGCCTTGGCCTCCCGGAGTACCAGGCGTGAGCCACCACACCTGGCCAACTCTCTGCTATTTGGCATTGCTGAATACCCTCTCCTTTGGGACATTTATCCTTCCATAGTTCCTGCAACTTTGATTTTCTGTCCACCTCTGCAATGGCATCTTCAGTATCCTTGGCTGGTTTGTCTTCCTTCCTGCTGTTCCCTATGTCCACTTGCCCGCAGCAGCCTAGGATCCCAAGCCCTGTTTTCTCAACCCTCCCTTGTCCTGGGTGTCCACCCACTTTCAGGTCAACAGTTCCCTTCTGATCATTCCAAATCGACGTGCTCTCCCTTAGTCTGCCCTGTGACCCGCAGGCACAGACCTGCGCCCGCCGCCCTCCCTTAATCCGCCCTGTGACCCGCAGGCACTGACCTGTGCCCACTGCCCACTGTGTCCACTTTGGCGTGGTCTAACCCAGAGGCCACCTCCCTTACTGAAATATCCACTTCTCCAGGCCAGAAACTTTGACTTGCTGTTTTCCTTCTCTCTCTCTCCTTCAGCCATATAGCTAGTTAGTCACTGAGTACGACTGATTTGTCAAAGATTTCTCTATTTTTTCTCTAGATAACTCAACTTTATCACTTCCAACCTAAATTATTGCTGTAATAATACTAGCAACAACCCCATGGTGTCAGCAGCTGTTACATGCCAAGCACTGCTCTGATTGCTTCACATGAATTATCTCATTACACAAGGGAGAAAGCAAGACAAAAAGATTGATTTATTTCACTGAGGTTACATAGTGAGAGGAGCCAGGATTTGAACCCAGCCACCTGACGAAGCCATTTCAGTTCTGTGCCAGATCAAATTGCTTCTCACAGAATCTCTCATCCAAGAAATGCATACTATATACATTTTGTTTTTCTAAAATAGTGTTTTAAGTGTGGCAATATGTATCAGCAACCTAATTGTACCTGTTGGCTTGAATTTTATTTTGAGTCAAAATTTCTGAAAATTTATCTTAAGGAAAAACAATTAACAATGTATGGAAAGATTCGTATACAGGGATCTTCATTGCAACATGAATCATAACAGCTTAAAATTGCAAACAACTTTTTTTATGTGGTTCTTTTTTTTCAAGATTTTACGGGGGTACAGACATTTAGCTCACATGTATTGCATTTGCACTGCCCGAGTTGGAGCTACAAGTGTGCCCATCCCAGACAGTGCACACCTCCCCCACTGGGTGTGCATTCACCCATCCCCCTCCCCCAACCTGCCCGACACCCGATGAATTTTAAAGAAATCACAAAAACCAGAATTATTATTCTTGAATGAACTTAATAATTTCATTTAAACAGTACCTTCATTTGGTTCGTCTCCGGGGTGTACTCTCTTCTGTGGCCACTTTTGGATTCTTTTGACGCACTTCCTGGGGCCAGCAGATTTTCTTGTCCCTAGAAGAGAAAGTCTTTTTGTATCCTGGAGGTGAGATCCTGGGAAATGTATTACAATAAAGACAGCTGTGGACATCTTGCTGGCAGAAGACCATAGAGAAATTAGAATAATTTATTCACAGATTGAACTTTTGATCCCATTTTCCAGCATCTGCTTGGCAAAGTCACCTGAACCAGCGTTGGGTTTTAGGATGATCTTGCAGTGTGGGTTGCACTGAAAACCCAACAGAATAACTGTGCAGTTATTCTGGACGGAACTGGGTCCAGTTCCGTGGACCCAACAATGTAGAAAAGCAGCAGAGCAGAGTGACCAAGAACACGGGCTGATGCCTAATGGCCTGGGTTCGAATTCTCTTTACAATCTGCGTGCACCTGGGAAAGTTATAGAGACCCCTCTGTTCCTAGGTTCCCTGCTCTGAGATGTGGACATGTTAATGTGTCTAAAAATGATTAAATGCATGTAGAGCCCTAAGAATACCGGTGCTTCCTAAGCGCCCTACAACATTCGATCATCAAGTGTGTGAAAGAATAAGCCAGACACCTGATAGCGGTTGGATACAGAGAGGGAGCCTGGATGGCTTCGGGGCAGTGCAGGCTGGAAGTTTACTTCATCCTTTCCATGGCCGTGGTGCTTTCCAGCTCATGGAGACCATCTGTGACTTTCCGTGACACCCAACATCAGCCCTGAGGGACAGGTAGAGCAGGGGCTACAACCCATAATTTACAGTTTAGGACAGTGAAATTTAGAGATTTTAAGTGACTTTCCCAGAGTCACAACACTGATGAGTGGACAAGATCTGGGACAAGACCGTAGCTGACTTTCAGGATACAGAGATCTTTGAACACCTGAGACCCCCACACCATGCCCTGGAATGGGAAGCAAGAGCTGTTCTTGGGCACTTTCTCACGTCCTGCCTCAGGCTGCTTCAGAAAGGTCGACGCCCTGGCAGAGGTGGCTGAGTCGAAAGATGGGCTCAAAACATGACTCAGCCTCTTCCCTCTAGGATTCTATCCCTGACCCAGAATGCGACAGTCTCCTGCAAACAAACCCTGTCGGAAAGGCACGTCCCAGCGTGTGGCCTCCTCCCCCAGCATCTTCACGCTGCCAGCTGCCTTGGCGTGAGCCTTGCAGTCGCCAGTTGGCCACTCCGTGTGACCAGTGGTCTCCTTGGCTCCCAAGCTGGCTCAGAATCCTGGATGTTCCAAACCAACTGTCATATGATGGCTATGCCAGGAACTAACTTCCCTTCAGCTGACTGCGCCTGGACGAGCAGTCCATGGGAGTTAGCTGGGAGTGTGGCCATCTGGGTGGGAGCCTCGGTGGTTTGACGAGTTAGGTCTGTGACCCCCACTGTCTTGCTGACTCTTACCCGAGCAACTCCCCGAGCAGCCTTGGTTGAGAGGGGGCAGCGGCTGCACTGGCACGGAGCGTGCGCCTTCCTGCTCACGCCTTCCCCGCCAAACTCAGTCTCTACGAACTCCCCTTCCTCCCTCCGTCTTACAGGGCTGGGGGGCAGCATCCCATCTCCTCTTAGAGGGACCCGGCCATGGATACGAACTGGAGAACCCGACCCAGGACCCTCCTGAGGACCACACGGGCCCTGCTTCCCTTTTTACCAATGTCCTTTCCACTAACCCCTTGGCACTGTCCCTTCTCAGAAACGGCCTAGGACTTGTTCCATCAACCCCGTCATTATCCCACCATGAAATCTTAGTTTCTTTCCTTTGGAAAATCTTTGGCTTTTGACTGTGCTAAAATTCGGTTTTGGATTTTGACATCTACATTCAGAAAAGTGTGGCCTTAATTCCCCTTCCCTGTAGTGTCTCTTGCTGTATTTAGTGTCAGTATTCTCCAAATCTGGTGAAGGTGGTGTGGGTGTGTTCTCTCATGTGTGTTCTCTGGAAGACTGTGTACAAAACTGGCATTAGGAAATAGTACAATTTCCTAAACTAGGAAACTATTTAGGGCAACCAACTTGATAGGAGAATCAACAATATAAATTGAGAAATAAAACAAAACTGTAAAACACATTTGTAGATCTGTAGACAAAGTAGAGTAAGGGAAGTGAAAATAAATGACTGGTCTGTTGAAGAAGCAACAATCGGAAGGTCAACGTGAGCACGCCTGCCAGACAGGAATTCATGTCACCCGTGTTGAAGAACTCTGGACGAATGAGTGAAGGGGAGAATGGCAGGGCTGCTGTGAAATGTGAACTTCTCAGCTCAGAGTGACAGTTGAAATGTTGGGATGACACATGTCGCACATTCCTGTGGTGACAGACCATCCTCGAACTTCCAGAGTGAACACAGGCCTTTCCATGGGGTCTGATTGCTGCTGTGTAAACGAATGTATTTTCACGTGTACAAGGGTGTCATTTAAGAGTACATGGTTGTTTTTTTTTTTTTTATCAAAAACTCAGTCTCAGACTCACATTATTATTCTCTGTTTATGAAAACAAGTGGGCAAAAGTGACCAGCACCCCAAATATAGTTGAGAGTGAAAATTTCGGGGTGAAAAGGGACAAAGCTAACATATTGAGAATAAAAGTAAGTCCCATTCTTGATTTAACGTAACATCCTCATTCATTTATAGTGTTTCTGACGCACCAGACATTTCTTGATCTAATATTGATAATTTAAAAATTGTTCCAGTAAATACAAAAACACATTTTAGGGAGGGGGAGGAGAGAATGGGTATATTCACACCTAATGGGTGCGGTGCACACCTGGGGGACGGACACACTTGAAGCTCTGACTCGGATGGGGCAAAGGCAATATATGTAACCTAAATGTTTGTACCCCCGTAATGTGCGGAAATAAAATACCTCCCCCATTCTAACAATTCACCGTGCCTCTCTAAGACACATCAGCTGTCAGTGATATAAATTCTTCCCTTATCGCCTGTGTATATTTCCTTTGCTCTGCATGCAGCTAAGTCTATGTACTTAGTTAACAAGCTCTGTGAGCTCATGGAGCAATTTCTTCGTCATTGTTTACAGCCAAGACTGGCTAACCACTGAGTAGTGGTTTTTTTTAAAAAGGATTGTTATATGTTCACCATTTGGTTGGTAGAAAATGTATAATTAATAATATTCTAAATGGAGAGTTTCAATGACTTCAAACTCTGGGATTAAACATGCGTTCGGCTCATAAGTCAACAATCGGTCCCACCCGTTCTCATGACTTTGTCACGAATATCAGGCGCAGGAAGGAAACGGAAAAGCCCCCAAACCAAGGAACAAGTGAGATTATTAGGATATAAATGAAAGAGCTGCCCTGTTTGAAACAAAGCAGGTGCCCTTCAAGATACGAGACACTGCAGAGCAAGCCTCCATCACTCTGCTTCTCCCCAGATTTCTAGAGCTAATAAATAACTCATTGACTAGGTATAAAAACTGCATTAATATAGATGTTGCCAGATTTTCTCTAGGGATTATCCAGTCGGGATGGTTGAGGGGGTGTGGGAAGGAACAGGTTGTGTTACATTGTTCTAAACGGAGGACTTTTAATGGTCCCCAGCTGGATAGAAAAATGTGTGTATATGTGTTTTACGTATACATATATATACATGCACACACATAACACGTGTGTATATAGATAGATACATGTGTGTAAGAGACAGGCAGACAGACCTATCTTGGAATGCCAAACTGAGGGAGTAAATGAAAAAGAATTAGGGAACGTGTTAATAAATGAGAAACTGATCAGAGTAACAGCGTGTGAAAGGCAAAAACCAGAGCAGTTCAGACTCCCATTCGTAGACAGCTGGTGGGCTGAACAAGGGGCTTTCTTTCCTGCTGCCCCTGAGCATGCACGATAGATGAACAGTAATGAGTAAATGCAGGCACAGCCCTTGGGAAGCTTTGTGGCAGTGCCAGCGCCATGTGGCTGCTCGTTTAATGCATCTGGAAGGACGTGCAGACACTTCCGCTGTTGTGACTTCCAGAGGCAGAACCCGGCAGGCTGCAGAAGAGGGAAGGGAGGAAACTTAGATTTAATGCACATCCTTTTGTATCTGTTGAATTTCCTTCAAGTGTGTTATTCTTGTGCTCTCGCTATGAAATTTTCTTTAAAAAAATTAACCCCCTTAAAATAGTGGCATCAAACAACCATTTTATTTCGCTTACAGTTCTCGGGGATGGGGACTCAGCCAATGTGCAGGGAGATGGCTCCTTCCTGCTTGCTGCCGTGTCTGGGAGCTGCAGAGAGGCCTTGCTGGCTGGGGTTGCATCTACAGCAAGGCTTGGACGCATCTGGAGGCGACTTCACTCACAGGTCTGCACTGGAATTTGGGTTTGGCTGGGGGACCTGGAGGTGATCTCCCCATGTGGCCTGGGATTCCTGGCAGCACAGAAGTCCCAGGGCACTCAGAGCTCTGATTTGGTGGCCAAGGGCTTCACAGGTGAGTGACCCGAGTGAGCCAGACAGAGGTCCTTGGCCTTTTCAAACATGACCCTGGAAGACACACAGTGTCACTTTCTGCCTGGGTTTAAATCCTGGCTTGGATGTTTCCTAGCGAGCAATCTAACTTTCCTGTGACTCACTTTCCTCATCTGTAAAATGGGGATATAATAGCACCAGCTTTCTGGGGCTTTTATGAAGACTAAGGCAGTCATTGGATGTGAATTACTGAAAACGAGATCTGGCACATAGCGGGCACTCAGGGCAGGCTACCTGTCATCATCATCACTCTTTTACAGATGGGGACACTGAGGCTCAAAGAGGTGACATCACTGATTAATTTCAATTCATATGGTGGAGCCAGGCCAGTGGGGAGCCCTGGTCTGACAGAGTCTAATTAAGACGCCCGCACTCCTGGAAGTTCCAGGACTGTCTGTCCACCATGCGGGGCTCTGCCACTGCGGGCAGAGTTCCTTTCCCAAGGTCAAATGAGGACTTGCTCTTGAAGTCCAAGCTCCACAATGGATTGCAGACTGATTCCTGAGAAATCACATCCAGCCCTCCAAAGCTACGTAAAGACTCTGCTCCGGCATTTATCACATCATGTGGCTCTTCTTGTCGTCTTCTCAACTAACAAAAACAGCTCCCTCCATGGCACGCCATGGAGTGCTACTCCACCATAAAAAAGATGAATTAATACCTTTCGCGACAATGTGGATGGAATTGGAGACCATTCTCCTAAGTGACATATTTCAAGAATGGAAAAACAAACACCACATGTACTTGCTATTAATTCGGAACTAACCGATGAGCACACGCGTGCACAGAGGGAAGTAAAACTCAGTGGAAAGAAGCCAGGGAGGAGGGGGGGAAGAGGAGGGGGGAAAAGAGGAAGGGAGTTAGCTCACACCCTTTCTGTTCAATCACATCTCTACACGGCTGTCTATACTTTAAACATAAAAATGGACAGTTTCCCCTGCATCTCTGAGTGTTCATCCTGAAGGCATCCATGTATAAGTTTTAAATTTTTTGTCCCGTTAATCTCCATGTCAGTAAATTTTCAGCAAATCTTTATGGGCACAGTGGCCTATGGGTACTATGGGTATAGGTGTACCCATGTACTATCAGCACTATTTGGGTGACGGGCGCACCTATGGCCAGGACTCGGCATCACAAAAATGATTCATGTAACCTAAAACATTTGTGCCCCCTTAATATTCTGAAAATTTTTTAAAAACCCAGCTCCCATATGTCATGGGTCTCTGTGTGCTGACCGTCCACATGCACGCATTTCCTCACTTAATCTGCACAGTGACCCCACAAGGAACATCGACTGGACTGCTCTGTAAATCAAGAAACCGAGGCTCAGAGCACTGAGATCCTTTATCCTCTCACATTTCTTGTGGGTCAGGACTTTGGGGTCAGCTCACCTGCCTGGTCCTGGCACGGGGTGTCTGGTGGGGTTGCCGTCAGATGAGGGCTTGATCAAACCTCCACTCCCGCCTCCAAGGCGGCTCACCCACGTGGCTGACCAGCTGGTCCTGGCTGCTGAGGGAGTCCTCAGTGCCTCATCCGATGGGGTCTCTGTAGGCTGAGTGTTCTCGTGACGTGGCAGCTGGCTTCTCCCAGACCGAGAGACTCAGGAGACCGAGGGGCAAGCTCAGTGCCTTTTATGATGCAGCCTTGAACTCACACACTGTCACTTCCGCAACATTCTGTTGTCCACTCAGGTCAGCTCTTATTCATTTGCAAGGTGACCACCTACGGCAGCAGTATTTGCAGGTGTGGGCTGCCGGGGTCACCTGAGAGACAGGCCACCACTTCTGAGGACACCTACTGTGTTCAGGGACCATGCTAGGCTCTGGCCACCAGCATCCCTCATGGAATCGCTGGAGCCCATGCTCACGGGTCTCCTCTGAAAAACACTTTCCACCCAGAACCCTCAGAGGTCCCCAGCACAGCGCTGTCCATGGAACTTTCTGCAATGATGGGGATGCTTTCACAGGGCAGCCACAGGTAGCCACTGAGCACTTGAAACATGGCACATCCCGCTGACGAACTGATTTTTTAATTTTGTTTCATTTAAATTTATTTAAATTAACCTACAAGGCCCCACATGGTCTGCGCCCCACCCACCGCCCTGCCCGGCCCTCTGCTTAGCTTACCGGCTGCTTCGTTTGTCAAGGCCGGAACACTCCCCTCCACCTCAGGGCCTTTGCACCAGCACTTCCCTCTGCCTGGAACACGCTCCCAAATCCCAGGTCCCTGTTGGGCTTCAGTGAACGGGCCTCCTCCATTCTGTTTGGAAGCTCTGGGTTGTGGCATTGGGCTGTGACAATGACACAATGTCCACATCGCTGCCCCACCCAGCAGGAATGTTCCCCGGGGATTCCCAAGGATAATGCAGAAAGGTGGGCTCAGAGAGCTCAGGGGCAGTGACCAGCATGCAGGGGGAGGGCTCTGGCCATTCCCTCTGAGAATCCAGCCTTTCTAAGGTAAAGGACATGATCTGAGAGGCAGCATTTTCAGTGGAAAGAACATGGAGCCTCGAAGTCAGACAGGCCTGGTGGGGAGGCCCCATTTCTGCATGTCTCATCCACTCCCAATCTCAGTTCTCGCCACAATCAAGTGGGAATAACTCCCAGAGGGGCTTAGATGTGATTGTTAGATGTTGTAGCCTCCTCACAGCTCTACGACTGAAGTTTGGAGAGAGGGAGGGTAAGGTTTGTGTGGGCCAGATAGTGTCATTGTGACCACACACCTGGCGCCCTCCTCCCAGGGAAGCCAAGTCCTCGAGATTGAGGGGTGGAAGATCAAGGTCCACGTACTCACAGAAAGATGTCCACAGCTGCCTGTATTGGATTATATTTCTCAGAACCTTATCCCCAGAATATAAAAATACTTCCTTAGGGGAAAAGTAAACCTTCTACTAGCACCATGCAGGGGTCAGAAAAATCCACAGCTGGCCACACAAGCGTGCAGCCTGCATGTGGGTTACGTGAAGGTGCTGTGAAAATTCAACTATTGGTTCATTCAAGTATAATGATTCTGTGTCCCGTATTTAAGACAAAATTTTAACAAAGCCACACCATGTTCTTCAGTTATTTCATGTGTGCAAATTTAAAATGGAGACATCAATCCCTAGTGCTACAACCACAGAAGTAAAGATATAAAGTTCGTTTCACACTTACTAATAAACAATCTGTCACTCTAATGTTTAGACATGTAGCTGCTTGCTAACCATCAGCTAAAATGGATCTCTTCCTGAGACAGTGTTGCCAGATTTTAAAAATGAATAGATATGATGCAGGACAGTTTTGAATTAACATAAAAATTGAAGAGGTAGTACCAAAAGTTCTCATGTCACCCCAACTTTCCTTTCTTAAATCACGTCTCATGTTAGGGTGGTTCGTTCGTTACAGTGGCTGAACCAGGGCTGATGCGTTATTGTGAACTGAAGCCAAGAATCTGCATCGCGCTCTACTCTGTGTTACGCAGTCGGTGGACTGTGAAGAACTCATTCATTAATATCATACAATAGTGTCACGCCCTGAACACCACCTCTGCTGTGCCTGTTAGTCCCTTGCCCCTCTTACCAGAACCTCCGGCAACCAATAAGCTGTGCTCTATCTCTATAATTTTTTTCTCCCAGAATTTTATATAGCTGAAATCATACCATGTGTAGCTACTTCAGAGTGACTTCTTTCACCAAGCAATGTATTTAAGGGTTTTTTCCCATCTTTTGGTAGCTTAATAGCACAATAATTTTTATCAGTCAATAATATGCCATTGGATCAGTATAACAAAGTCTGTTGGTACATTTGGCTCTTGAAGGACGTCTTGATTGCTTCCGGTTGTGATGATTATGAACAAGGCTCCTAGAAACCTTTTTGAACAGTATTTTGGTGTATAATTTTTTATAGTTTTGTTGGGTAAATACTTATGATTATGATAACTTGCTTGTATGGTAAGACTAAGTTGTCCTTCATAAGAATTTGGTAGAATTCAACAGTGAAACCATCCGGACACGGTGCTTTTTTAAAAAATAAGTTATCAATTACTGTTTTAATTTCTGAAATAGACACAGGTCTATTCAGATTGTCTATTTCTCCTTAGATGAGTTTTGTAGTTTCTTGCTTTGAAGGAACTGATCCATTGCATCTAAGATATCAAATTCGTGGCCACAGGTTTGTTCAAATTATTCCTTCATTGTGTTTTTAGTGTCCATGTGATCGGTAGTGACGACTCATCTTTCGGTGTCTGTTTTTGTTCTTCCTGTTTCTTAATCATAAGCTCCTCTGTGTAGCCCTTTCCCGTTCCCTCTTGCCCTCTGGTCATGATTGTCATCCTGAAGGTCCTGGTCACATCCAGGCAGTGGGTCCTTGGGCCTTCACTGTCCGTAAATCTCTCTCCAGCCTCCTCCCCTCTTTCTCGGCATCACTCTGGTTGCTGCCCTGCAGGCCGCAGCTGGGGCCCAAGCTGAGCAGCCTGGAATGTTCCAGGCAGGGGGCTGGGCTGGGGTCAGGGGAGTGGAGCCCACCCTGCTGGAGGGGCCCCCAGTGTGTCTGGGTCTGCTCTGGGCCCCCTCCCCTGACAGGGCTGTTCCTGCACTGGGGGGCTCTGGGCGTGCACAGCTGTTCTCCTTCAAGATGTCAAGAATTTCTTTAGTCCTGCATCCAGTATAAGAGATGGAGGATATAAAAGATGGAGAAAATAGGAAGAGGGAATGGGAGTGTGGAGCAGGCAGCGTGAAGAGGGGAAAGGAAACAGTGCATGTGTTCTCCGTTGCTTCCCGGACTCTCTTGCTGGCCCAGCAGGAAAGCAAGCACACCCGAGGAGAGCCCCGGAGTGGCTACTGCGGGGAGTGTCTGCACATTTGCTTACAGAATGATGCCAAAAATCCATGCGGGCCGGCGAAGGCTGCCCTGGGAACGACCTCCCAGGGAGGACGCCCATTGCACAGAAGGCGCCAAGCCTGCTCGGCTAAGCCCCCGACAGGCTGCTTTAATCAGGGAGAGGCTGTGGGTGCTGGTAGGGCCACCACATGCAGGACATCCCGGGGGGCTCATTGTGTTTCTTGTGAACAGTGCCACTAGCAGGATCCAGCCCTGCCCTCCCAACCCCCTAAAGGCAGCAGGAACCTCCCCAGTTGATCATGAGGAGACACTGGGGCTGACCCTGCCCTCCCCTGTCTCAGGCCTGTTGGGCACAGAGAGGAGCCCAGGGCCTTGCCATGCCAGCAAGCAGCCCACTGGGCCCAGCTCTGCAGCCTGTGGGCACTTAGCAGGTCCTGGCATCAAGTAGGGGACCATCTGGGATTTGCCCAAGTCCGGTGCAGGTCTTCTGTTGAGGTGCTGGGTGGAGAAGCAGGGTCACCTCTCCCACCGCTGAGTCATCAGACTAATCATAATTAGTATATATTAAAATCAATCAATAAATATTTCATTGGTAGATGGATGCATGGATAGAACTTGGGAGTTTTTGGCCAAATAATTGTCAGACACTGGAAGTGTAAACTGGCACACAGATTATGAAGTGTGCCTAATCTACAACCGTGGTATTTGACTCCAGTGTACACACTATAGCTTTTTTCCAACTATGTAATATAACACATTGAAGACTCAGATATTAGTTATGTGAGAACAAACATCCTTTAATGGGTTGGAAGAGACATATCATATTAATTTATTATTGATTTGTTAACAAATTTAAGGGAAAATAAAGACATGTGTTTTTTTCACGCTTTAGAATGCGTCTAAAAAATAGACTTGGCATCTCTGACACCAATACCTATATCAGATTTTAATAGGAAGGTCGCTTCCGGTCATGGACTATTTGATCCACTTTCCAGTTTCTCCATGTTTTCCACAATGTTCCCGGTTGTCAAACCAGGATTTAATAAAGAACAAGAATTCCACATCTCTTTCATGGGAATAGAAACAGGTCCGGATCGATCAGGTCCTGGTCTCCTTGGTAGCGGGACTCACTGCCGGAAGAATAACACTTCCCCCGTGGTCGCTGAAGGAGGGCCGCAGCGGCTTCTGGGAAATGCAGTCCCCGCTCCCACCACATGTCGCACAGGGCCAGGGGCGGGGCTCCCCCGGTTCCCACTGAGCATGTGCCACCCCGCCCACTCCCGCCGCCTTCCTCCCGCGCGTTCGCCGTGCTGCGGCTCTCGTGTTGGTGCTTGGCGGGCATGCGGTCCTCTTCGGTGTCTGTAAAGGTTGGTGCCGGGGTGAAAGAGGATCCCGTGGGCCCTGGGGGACCCTAGGGGCAGGACACGGGTCCCAGACTTTGTGGGAGCAGAACGCAGGTGGATCTCGGGGCGCGGTCTGAGGTGCAGGTGCAAGCCTCGGACCTGGGCAGTCGGAGAGGGCGACTTGGGCTCCCTTCAACAGTCAGAAGACGGTGCGCTTCCAGAAGGGCGGGCGCGGATTTCCAGGGGTGGGAAAGCTGGTTCTAGAAGGTCCCGGGGTGAGAAGGGGGCAGGAACTGGTGGCGTCCAAGATGGCAGCGGCGTGGGGGCGGGGCGGTGTCTCCAGCACCTACACAAGAAGTTGCGGAAGAAGTCAAGGTCGACCATTCTGCAGTCATTCGGCATTCCGAGCAAATCGGAAAGGCGAGAAAGCTCGATAAGTGGGTGCCTGATGAGCCGACCCTTCCATCGTTTGGAAGGGTCATCTTTTCTTTTACACAAGAACAACGAACCATTTCTTGATTGGATTGTGACCTGCGACAAAAAGTGGATTTTATACAGCAACTGGCGACGACCAGCTCAGTGGTGGGACTGAGAAGAAGCTCCAAAGCACTTCCCAAAGCCAAACTTGCACCAAGAAAAGGTCGTGGTCACTGGTGGTCTGCTGCCGGTCTGATCCACTACAGCTTTCTGGATCCTGGCGAAATGATTACATCTGAGAAGTGTGCTCAGCAAATGGATGAGATGCACTGAAAACAATGCCTGCAGCTGGCATCGGCCAACAGAAAGGGCCCAATTCTTCTCCAAGACAACACCTGACTGCATGTCGCACAACCAACGCTTCCAAAGTTGGACAAATTGGCCTATGAATTTTGCCTCATCTGCCGTATTCACCTGACCTCTTGCCAACAGACTACCACTTCTTCAAGCATCTCGACAACTTTTTGCAAGGAAAATGCTTCCACAACCAGCAGGATGCAGAAAATGCTTTCCAAGCATTCGTTGACTCCCCAAGCACAGATTTTTATGCTACGGGAATAAACAAACTTATTTCTCATTGGCAAAAATGTGTTGATTGTAATGGTTTCTATTTTGATTAATAAAGATGTGTTTGAACCTAGTTATAATGACTTAAGATTCATGGTCCAAAACCACAGTTACTTCTGCACCAACCTAATACATCATGATACTGCAAGACCCTGTGTCCCGCTACCTGAGCAAGTGGAGGCACGTGCAATAGGCGCCACCTGGAACGCATTGCTGCGCATGTGCCACCGGCCTATGCCCACGTCCAAGGAGCTGCAGCCCTGCTGTGAGCTGACAGACTGGGCAGGGCTGCTGCTACGAGAGTTCATGGACTGCCTGTGCAAGCTGACTGACAACCGCCCCGTGTACGTGCTGGCTTATCTGAGCCTGGCAGCCTCATGGAAACACCGTCCTTCATCCCTGAGGGCAGGCGGGCCCAGCTGCTGCTATAGAGCACTGAGAAGCACCTGTGGGGCATGTCCTCCTTCAGCCCGACCGAGTTCCAGCACAAGATGCAGTACCTGTTCCAGGGGAAGTTTGCCTCAAGTTCACCCAGCCCTTCCTGCAGTATAGCATGTGGGCAGGTGCTTCGAGGTGGTCGAGGACACTGTCTACAGCACTGAGGATGTCAGTGACTGGACATGGAGCTCTGTGACTGCGCCAAGGACCTCTTCCAGCAGCTCCACCAGTACAAGCAGCAGCTGGAGCACAAGGAGCACCTGCTGCACTGCGCCAGTGAGAGACGCTGCCGTGGGAGGATGCCACGTGCCCACTGAGGACTACATGATCCCCAGCATGGAGAAGTGGTAGTGGCAGTGGTGGCCTCAGAGATGCATCTCAGCTGAGTGGTGAAGCGGGACAGAAAGACCAACACAGGGATGGGGCCCAGCAAAGGCTGGCATGGGAACAGCATCCCAAACCTACTGCGCAGAAGGCAGATGTGTCCTGTGAGTGGGGAGGAAAGAGCAAGGAGGGGGCAGGGAAGGGGCCGGGGTGATTATTCTGATCGTTCGAGGCCAGGGGTCTGAGGAACTGGCCTGTGTGGCCCCGTGGGTCAGACAGAAGCATGTTCGAAGCATGCTCTGGCTAAGGCAGGACACTGGGAGGAGGCATCCCTGTTCTCCTGGCCCCCACATTGTGGCAGAACTGCCAGTGGTGTGAAGATGAGGCAAAGGCAGTGGAGAAGGATCCTGCCAGGCCTGGAGTGTGTCCCTCACCAGCTGTGCACTCAGCACTCGCTCTCAGCCCATCTGTTTAGTCCAGTGTCGATTAGAGACCAGCTCCCAGCAACTGCCCCAGCTCCAGGTTATCCTGACACTCCATGGGCTCTGGTGACCCCAGGGCCTGGGAAGCTCTGGACTCACCCATCAATAGCTACTGTAAGGTCAGCATTCGTCCATATGACACCCACACCCCTCTCTGGCCCAGGGTCAGAACTCACAGTCTGGCTTCTTGCTTTGGATCAGGAGGCCAGAGCAGGAGGCCTTGGGACCCCCATCCACTTCCCACTCCTCAGACCGAGGAGGGCTGCTGGGGGTGGGCTCCACACTGCACTGCCCTCTGCTGTGGGCAGAGTGGAAGCCTACGCTTGGGGAGGCTGTGGCCAGGGAGGCTGCCACCTGTGCCCAAGCCCCCAAATGGCCTTTGAAGGTGACCACCCAGGCGGACCAGGCTCAGATGGGAAGGGGTGGGGACCGAGAGCTCCATCTTCTCTGCTTCTCCTTTCTGACCCTCTGGGATATGTTAGCAGGCTGACCCCCGCCCCATCCCTGGGACGTTTATTCATGGGTTCAGATACCACTCTTCCCAGGACCACATGTGGATAAATACATTCAGGTTTCCATTGGCCAGAAGAGGGGACCACAGCTGCTGCCACGGGCCATGCCCTGGGGCCCTGTTGGTTCTGGATGGCCAGGAAAGGGGACTCAGGCCTTCAGGTTCTCAGCTGGGGTTGGGCGATATGGTTCCAAGTGGCTTCCCTGGTAGCCAGACACTCCGCTCTCCTCACCCAGGGTTTTCTCGCCTTCCTCACCTCCCCACCCCCCACCCCTGAGAGGCTGGCGAGCTCTGTCCCCAGCAGCCCCACATGCCAACACTGGCCCTCCTAGAAATCATGCCCCAAATCCATCATAAGCACTTGTCCTGTGACCAGTTTCTTTCCCCTGTGCACCTTAGGGGGTCAGGCTGAGTCTCTTCTGCCCTGGACTCCCCAGAGAGCAGGTGCATGTGCACAGAGACGTCAGGCTGACTGGGGGACAGGGCAGGGGGCTCTGCAGGCTGCTTGGCTGGGGCTGGCAAGGACAGCAGCTTCAGGAGGCAGATACCGTGGGGGCCTCTCCCCTAGCCCCAGTTTCACTAGGCCACTCCAGCTGTCCCACCATGGGGTGAAGGCATGGGTCACCACGGGCATGGGAGCAAGGGGCCTTTTGCAGCACAGGTCAAGCTAAGGTATGGTCAAATGACGTTACTACCCAGGAGGAACTGGCTTTAATTTTGGCTTTTCTGGCCTAAGAATCCCACCCCTCACCCCTCCTCCAGCTTCCTACACTGACCAGCTTAAACTTGGGCATCCAGGGGCAGGACAGTCGGTAGGCCATGGGGGGTATTGTGCCAGCCCAGCCCAGTGCCACCTCCCAGGGTGTGTGGGTCACACTAAGGAGGCGAGTGCTGAGGTGATGTAGTTGTGTGGCTCTTTTAAAGGGAGGTCAAGGTCAACATGGAGGGGAATCTTGTCTGACTGTTGTCATTTGAGGTGGGTGCGCTCATGGGAGGATGGTAGGGCATGATCAGGAGAGACCTGGGTACTTGCACAATACACATGGGCCTGGGTGTCCTCTGGGAAGTGGCCTGGCAGAGGTCTTTAATGGATACTGAGTTATGTTTGTGTATTTTGTAACATGAGGGTTCTAATTTACTCATTTGCATATGGACATCCTGTTTTCTCAAAGCCATTTGTTAAACTTTTTCTCCCACATTGAGTCTTCTGGTGACCTTTTCAAAAATAAGTTAACTATGTATATATATGTTTGGGTATTTTTTTCTGCTGGTATTTGTCCAGTGATTTATGTTTCTGTTTTTAGGAAGTACTACATTGTTTGGATTCCTGTCCCTTTGCAGTGTAATTTGAAATTGGTGAGTCTGACACTTTTAACTTTGTTTCTGTTTCTCAAGATTGCTTTGGATATTCAGGGCATTTTGTGGTTCCATGTGAATTTTAATGTCGTTTATATATATTACTTTTTAATAAGTTTTGACACATAATATATGTATATATTTAGGGGGTACTGAGGGATATTTTGATACATGTATACATTGTGTAATAATCGAATTGGGTAAATATCCCACACTAAATATGTGTATCTGTTACCTTATGGACATATTATTTCTTTGTAGTGTGAACATTCAAAATCCTCCCTTCTGGCTATTTGAAAAAGACAATACAATATTGTCAACCATAGTCACCACACTGTGCTGTAGAACTCCCAAATGTACTCCTCCTGTGTACTTTTAGCTTTGTACCATGACCAATCTTTCCACATCCTCTCTTCCCCCTCCCCAGTCTCTGGTAACCAGTATTCTGCTTTCTACTTCTAGAAGATCAAGTTTTTTAGATTTCACGTGAGTGAGATCATGTGGTGTTTGTCTTTTCTGTGCCTGCCTTATTTCACTTAACCTGATGTCCTCCAGGTTCATGCATGTTGCTGGAAATGTCAGGATTCTATTTCTTTTTGCCGGGAGTTAGCGACGCTCTCAGCAAAACAGGTCCCAAGCAGGATTGTTGCAAGAGAGTTGGAAATAATAGAAATAGAGAAATAATAGAGACAGAAATAACCGAGACAGAGACACAGTATAGTTTAAAGTGATGGGGGAGTCTGGGGTGCTCCGGCATTCCTATGAGCTGTGAGTCCCTCAGTGAAGTCCCGCATCAGTATTTATTGGTGCAGCAATTAGTTGCCAGTGGTTACAGATTTACATATAATAGATAATTCGTTTAGGTTTTAAGTCTCCCCAAAAGTTTCTAGAGATCCCTTAATTAACTCTATCTACCTGAGCAAACGGTTACAAAATTTTTCTAAGATAAACTTCTAAGCCCTAAGATAAAATTGTCAATTAGCAGAAAAGCTAAACAGAAATATAGAGGCTATATATTTCTTTATTTAGTTTCTTGTTGACTGAGACAAGTGGTCAGGATGAATCAGGAACTGTCCTTGAGGCTAATTGGCTTTAGCTGCAGGTATCTGTTGGGTGGGCATTCTTTGGTCAGTCCTTAATCTGTCACCTCATGCCGAGCTCTGTCTTACACAAGTGTCAGGTGCAGGCCTCCAGGTCTCAAGATAGGTGTTGTGGCCGGGCACGGTGGCTCACGCCTGTAATCCTAGCACTCTGGGAAGCCGAGGCGGGCGGATCGTTCTGAGCTCAGGAGTTCGAGACCAGCCTGAGCAAGAGCGAGACCCCGTCTCTACCAAAAATAGAAAGAAATTAATTGGACAGCTAAAAATATATATAGAAAAAATTAGCCG
>RJWJ010008091.1:0-54795 GCA_004363605.1 Indri indri | reverse complement strand
TAGATAGTGAGCTCAGAATCATCAGCCAATCAGTGGTATCCTAAGCTTTTAAGAGTTGGGATAGTTTCTAGGAGTGCATATGCAGAAGAGGGCCAAAATGGTGGAAGGTGAAAATCAGCATAAAGCAATTGTTCTTTATTACCCTAACTCCCTGGCAAGCTCCAATCTTCTTTCTGTCTTTATAGATCTACCTATCCTGGATATTTCATACAAATTTTATCATACAATGCTTGCCTTTTTGTGTCTGGCTTCTTTTATCTGGCATGTTTTTAAGGTTCGTCCAGGTCGTAGCATATATCAGTACTTCATTCCTTTTTATGATTGGATAATATTCCATTCTGTGCATGTACCACAATTTGTTTATCTATTCATCTATCGACATTTGCATGGTTTCTGCCTTTTTGTTATTGCAAATAATGCTGCAGTGAACATGTGTGTACATGTATTGGTTTGAATACCTCTTTTCAATTATTTTGGGTATGTATATAGGAATGGAATTGCTAGGTCATATGGAAATTCTGTTTAACTTTTTGGTGACTCACCAAACTGTTTTCCATAGTGAGGGAACCATTTTACATTCCCACCAGTAATGTATGAGGATTCCAATTTCTTTACGTCATTGCCAACATTTCTTATATCTTTTTTTTGGATAGCCACCTGGTGTGTATACAGTGGTATCTCGTTGTGGTTTTGACTTGCATTTCTCTAATGACTAACAGTGTTGAGAATCTGTTCATGTGCTTGTTGTCAATTGTGTATTTTCTTTGGAGAAATGTCTATTCAACTCCTTTGTTCATTTTTAAATTGGGTTATTTATCTTTTGTTATTGAGTTTTAAATATGCTTTATACTCCGGAGATTAAATCCTTGTCAGTTATATAATTTGTAAATATTTTCACTCATTCTGTGGGTTGCCTTTTTACTTTCTTGGTGTCTTTTCATGCACAAAAGTTTCTAAATTTGATAAAGTTCAATTTATCTGTTTTTATTGTTGCTTGTGCTTTTGATGTCATATCTAAGAAATTATTGCCAAATCCAAGGTCATGAAGATTTTCTCCTAGATCTTTTTCTATGAGTTTTATGATTTTAGCTCCTTCTTTGGGTCGTTGATCCATTTTGAGTTAATTTTTGTGTGTGGTGTAAGATGGAGGCCCAACTTCATTCATTTGCATGTGGATGTACAGTTTTCTCAACACTATTTGTTGAAAAGACTAATCTTCCCCCCATTGAATTGTCTGGGCACCCTTGCTGAAAATCAATTAGTCATAGAAGTATTGGTTTATTTCTGGACCCTTAATTTTATTTCACTGGTCAGTATGTCTATCCTTATGCCAATACCACACTGCTTTTATCAGTATAGTTTTGTAGTAGTTTTTAAATCATGAGTATGGGTCTTCCAACTTTGTTCTTCTTTTTCAAGATTGTTTTGGCTATTTGACTAGTTTCAACATTGTTTGGCTTGCAATTCCATATGAACGTAAGAATAAGATTTTCTATTTCTGAAAAAAAAAGGCTGATGAAATTTTGATAGAGTTGCATTGAATCTATAAATCACTTTGTGTAGCATTGCCATCTTAACAAAATTAAGTCTTTCAATACATAAATATGGGATCTCTTTCCATTTATTTAGGTCTTTTTAAATTTCCTTCAGCAATGTCTTACAGTTTTCAGTATACAAGTCTTTCAATTCCTTGGTTAAATTCATTCCTAGGGATTTTATTCTTTTGGATGCTATTATAAAGGGAGTTATTTTCTTAATTTCCTTTTAGGTGTAATTTCCTTTTGGTATTTTTTTTTTTTTTTTTTTTGGTGTAAAAAACTCAACTGTATTGTGTATTGATCTGAGACCCTGCAACTTTGCTGAATTTATTGTTCTTAAGGGATATTGGCCAGAGGTTTTCTTTTCTTGTTGTATCTTTTTCTGGCTTTGGTATCAGGGTAAAACTGGCCTTAGAGACTGAGTTAGGAAATGTTCCCTCTTATTCTGTTATTTTGGAATAGTTTGAGAAAGATTGCTGTTAAATCTTTTTATATGTTTGGTGGAATTCACCAGTGAAGTTTGGTGCTGTACTTTTCTTTGTGGAGAGGTTGATTATTGATTAAATCTTTTTATTTGTTATAGACATGTTCAGATTTTCTATTTCTTCTCCAATCAGTTTTAGTAATTTGTGTATTTCTAGCAATTCTATTCATCTAGGTTATCTAATTTGTTGGTTGTTCACCCTACTCTCTCATAATCCCTTTTATCTCTGTAAGATCAGTTGTTTTGTCCCACTTTTATTTCTGATGTTAGTTATTTGCATCTTCTTTTTTTTCTTAGTCTAGCGAAAGGTTTATCAATTTTATTGATTTTTTTAAAGAGTCAACTTTTGCTTTCATTTTTTTTCTATTCACTGTTTCATTTCTCTCTGATCTTTACCATTTTTTTTTCCTCCTGCTGGTTTTGGCTTTAGTTTGCTTTTCTTTTTCTAGCTCCTTAAGGTATTGTTAGGTTATCGATTTGAGATGTTTGTCTTTGTTAAAGGAAGGATTTATACTCTAAATTTACCCTGAGCTCTGCTTTTCCTATATCCCATAAGTTTTGATAATGCTATGGTTTTGTTTTCATTTGTCTCTAAATATTTTCTAATTTTCCTTGTGGTTCTTTTCTGACCTCTTAATTGTTTAAGAATGTGTAGTTTAATTTCCACATATTTGTGAATTTTCAAATTTTCCTTCTGTTGTTGATTTCTAGCTTCATTCCATTGTTATTGGAGAAGATCATTTGTATGGTTGCAATCCTTCTGAATTTTTTTTTTTTTTTTTTTGTGGCCTGTGACTTGTTTTGTGGCCTAACCAATGTTCTGTGTGCACTTCAGAAGAATGTACATATTCTGCTAGGATTATGTTTTATGCATAAAGTACATAGGATTATAAAGGAAAACTATTACACTGAAACATAGTTTAAAAAATATTCTTAAATGTGTGTTATAACAACACATGTGCTTTTTAATTAAAACCTGAAATAAGCTACCATAATCTCTAAGTAGTAATGTGTATATGCGATATTTCAAGTATAATCTGAAGTGCATAATGAAATTATCTATAATTTCTGTTGACAACAAAGTCATAAGTTCTACTAACACTACTGTGGGATTAGTAGTTAAAGGAAATGATAAATTTCAGTTAAAGGTTAGTGAAAATAAAGATGCCATTTTTTCTTCCATCCAAGCTTATACTGTATTCTGTCCCCAGATCCTTTAGGAGGCCTGTGGACCCTAGGTTAATAGTCCTTGCTTAAATGGGTTTGTCTTTCAGTTTGAAAAAACGTCGCTTTGAGCTATCAGATAAATAGATTTTCTAGAGTTAAAGGAGAGAAAATGGGCAACCCCACAAGGCACCCTACCATAATTTATCTCAAACCTTGAAAAGAGACTCAGTGATCCCTTCTGGTGACATCTTGGGCCCAAACTGATATCAAACAATGTGAGTTCATACTGAAGACTATCCTGATGGAAGGAAGAAGCTAAAACTCTTGCCTCTGCTGTTGATGTCATTGCTTATGCTTAGAAAATAGCTTTAGAGACAAACCCTTAGGCATTTAGTAAGACTAGAAGAGAAAGTCTCATTTCTGAGGCTTAATTAGTATTTATGAAGCACCAAGAGGCCTCTGTAGAAATGGCCTTCGGTAAGAGAAAATTAGTATATTTAATTATTATCATTTAGAATGAATATTTACAAGAAATTGGGCTGAAGGCCATCCGGACCAAACACATTCCTAAGGGAGACCATAGAGCACTAAAAGAGGGAGACAGGAGCATGGCACAGAATGGATGGAACTATTTATAGCTTTTCATGGCTCTCTTTTAGGTCATTAGCTGGAAAGGGCATTTCAAAGTTAAGCTGAGCACCAAAGACTCAATGGGAAGAATAAGTGAATATTGTTTGTTTCTAATTTTTGAGAAACATCTTCATATTTTGACATGAATATGGCAATATATATTTCTTATGTCAAATATGTCAAATATATATTTGTCATAAATATGGCAATATATATTTCTTCCTTTTTCCCATATATATACTTTTCATTATTTCTTTTAATTGAGAGTTATAAAACAAGCATTTTAGAAATAATTCTATTTACATGTAGCCTTGGTGGGTCATTTTATTGCAGTGGCTCGCCTTGAATATTTCCTTCTTAGCTACTTCCTTAGTGTTATACTGATGAAAGAGTTAATATTTGTGTAGTTGTGCAGCATTTGGATTCTTTTAAATTATGACTGATTTATTATTTCAGTAATTCAAAATAATGTTTTAAATATAGAATTGGATTTTTAGTTGTTAACCTTATTCAGATCATTTGTTTTATCTAAATTTCTTAATTATTATTAAATATTACTTATAAAAAGCAAATCGGAAAAAGAATGATTGAGTATTGTTCTTTACTGTTCATAACAGAGAAAAGAATACTATAAGATCAAGTGATAGAGTAAAAGAAATCTCTTCTATTTCTCTGTTGGGGATGTAAATTGGTACAACAGTTTTGGGAAGTAATTTTCAATATATCTCAAGAGTTTTAAAATAGTTATATCACAGACTTCATAATTCTACTTCTGAGAATGTATCCCCCTCAAAAATCCTAAATACAGAAAAATCTTTCTGTGCAAATATATTCATCACAGCATTATTTATAAAATTAAAGAGTGGGACCATCAAAATATTTCGTAATAGAGGTTCAGTTATGTAAAGGATATAGTATTTGGTCTTTAATATGTATTAAGAGTTTGTAAATAGCATGAAAAAATGTGCAAGTGATCATGAAGTATGTAACAAATTTTATAGCATATAACAAGGTGTGTAACACAGTGGTAAAGCATAAGCTTTTAACTGTGCACTGGGACAGGTTATCTAATCTCTCTATGTCTCAGTTTCCCTATATGTAAAATGGGAATGATAGAACCGTAAAATGACAGCACCCTTCTTTGTATAATTACCATGAAAATTAGAAGTTGGTATATGTCAATTGCCTGGCACTGAGTAAGTGCTCCATAGATACTGTGGTTACCGTCATCATTTACTGACGAGTTGTCACAATAGACTCAGGTAAAGAAGCCATCAGACACTGGCAAAGAATATAAGTTCTTTCATGTGGACCAAAGAAGCCACTTACTGCACAGAGATGACTCTGCTGGACAAGAGTCAGGTGTGAGTCACACTTCAGTTGTGTAGTGTTTTTCATGTGGAATTTCTGTAATAGACTGGTAAGATGTAGCCAAGCCAAATTGGAGCAGTATCGGTATAAATTAGGATATTTTTATTAATAATTGAAAGTATCAGAAATACCTGATTAAACCTGAGTAACAAATAAAAAAAATTTATTAGCGATTAATCCAGAGGTGGGGCTGCTTTCAGAGTGAAGGTTAATTCAATGGCTTAATAATGTCGCTAAGGATTCCCTCCCTTCCTCTCATTCTCTTATTCTTTCTTTGTCTGTTTTGTTGTTGTTGTTCTATCTCTGCATCTATGAGGTTGGTTTTGTCCTAAGGCGGCCTGCTCTGTGTCAGCAATAGTCAAGGCTACAGGCCGCCTCATTCACACAGACACAGATGTCCTGATTGGAGCAACTTATGTCTCATGGTCATTCCTGAACCAGTCACTTTGGCTTAAAGAATGCCATGCACTAATTGTCTTAGGCCTGAGTTTCAGGCTTATTCCTGAGTCAGTTAATGAGCTAAAAGAGATAGGATTATCCTGCTTGGTTCGGAGTGCAGCCCCAATTCCAAATGTTTAAAAACTTAAAAAGAATATTGAAATCGTAAAAAGCTTAAACTCAATTCTTAGAGTTTTCTCTTTTTCCCTTTTCCTTTGGCTACTCTTCCTTAGGATTCAGTTTAAATTCTGGGAGGACAGGTAATAATGTGTCCTCCCATCCTTTGGAAAGGATGTGACATCTGTGTCCACTGTCCTCTCTGACCTCCCCAGAGACACAACCTATCTCTTCTAGTCCCATCCCTGTGCCCTGGCAGCCACTGCTGATGTCTCTGGTCTCACTCCATGCCTCCAGTCATGAGGTCCTTGTGCTCTGTTTCCACTTCAGCTCCTTTAAGTCTTCCCGTTTATCCTCAACCACTTCTGTGCCCCTTTGAGGAGGCCATGGTAGCCCAGTGATGTTGTGTGGGACTTGGTGAAGCTATCTCCAGAGCCATCTACCCAGTCATCTGCCACTCTCAGTCATTACTGCATACATGGCCATGTTGGAAAATAACATCACTATGAAACTTTGGTTTCCTGGGCTACACCGTGGAGAGCCTGGGGGTGGTTCATCCAAAAATGGTTGTTTTTATCCACCCCTGCTGAGTACTTAGCCTTCCTACTCTCTTCATGGTAAAACATTCCTTTTTCTTTTACATCACCATTTATTCTCTTTCTAATGTTTTATTTTTGTGCAAACTATGACTTCTTCTTTCAGGCTTTGGCTGTTCGTTTCCAAGCAAAGTTTTGAAAATTCCCCAAAGCTTTTCGCTATTTTACTCTTGCCTCTTGCATAAAAGTGACTTTCAAGATTGTTTTCTCTACTATATGTTTTTAACAGTCTACTTTGGAGTTAAAAAGCCTGGGAATCAACTCCTTGTTCTCACTGAGGTTTTCTTCTGTCTTTTCTTTCCTGGGGCAATAGACCTCAGTCCCCAGGCCTAGTTTTAATTGCAGAAGGGCTTTAGAGTAAAATATAGAATTAAAGCAATTACATTGGGGAACATTTCAAAACATCATCTTGCTATCATAATAAATGCCAAGAATGATGCATACATTAAACACTAGAGGTTTAAAGAAAAGAGAAATTAAGTTCTAGGAAGAGAAATCAAATATTATCCATCAAAGTAGGGGCTTGAGCTAATTCTTAAAGAATAAGTAGAAGTTTGATAAGAAGAAGAAAAGGAGGAGAGAAATGGGGTTATTTTGGGTGGTTTTCTTTTGTTGCGATGGATTATATGGTAGAATATTTTCTGTGATGAGCTAGGAGCAAGTCCGCATATTTGTACGTATAAATGTTGATTACAAATACCATTTCCCTGAAGAAGGCACTGCACACAATTCTCATCAACTTCAGAAACATTTATAAAGCACATACTTGCCTGTCTAGGGTCAGTTAACGCTCCTAAATTTCAAGCCTCCTTTTGTTATCCAGAACTGTGTGCATGACTGCATTGGACTGCTTCGGTGTCTCTCAAAATGCAGGATTACAAGAGATTTTTTCATTTTCTTTTAGGTAATAATGTAAAAAAAAAAAAAAAAAAAAAACATGTGAAAGGTAAAATTCTTTATTTTTAGTGATGATTTACAATGAAAATCTATTTCAAAAAGTAAAACTTTATTAAATCATTGGGTTTTTAAAGATTTACTTTGTTTTAGAACTGGGATTAATCTGTGGACTGTTCTTTTTTTCTTTCCATTCTTTATTTTTCTTTCTTCTTTCTTTCTTTTTTTGTAAATATGGTGTCTCACTCTGTCACCCAGGCTAGAGTGCAATGACACCGTCATGGCTCACTGCAGCCTTTAACTCCTGGCCTCAAGCCATGTAGCTGGGACTACAGGTGTGTACCACTGCACCTGGCTATGGGCCATGGACTGCTCTTGAGAGTCCTTGCATTACTATGTAAATAAGGTCTCCAGTAAGTATTGTTTTCTCCCAGGAACTGTGCTTAGTGCTTGAATTATAGCTTTGCTGTTTATTAGCTCTATAACCTTGGACATTGATTTAATCTCTATCCTTGTTTCTTCTTCTATAAAATGGGAATGATAAACTCTATCTCACTATTTCTTGTGAAGACTAATATGAGAAAATTCTGTAAACCCTGATAGCTACTTTCATTACAATTAGAATTATTTGATAACATAAGTTAAATATCCATATTGTCATATCTCTCATCCTGTGACCCCTGAGGGCAAGTTTCTTGGACCTTTTCTCTATGTACAAAAGGCTCTCTTGTAAGCTATCTCTAACCTAATGCTGGTGCCATGTGACAGCATTTTGGTGTCTGTACATGGGCCTGCGCTTCTCCTGGTCTTGCTGGCAGTCACCTTGCCAGAGAAGTGGGAACTGTTTCCAGCTACCCATACACATCTGCACTGAGGTCCGAGGGACAAACCAATGTGGGAGCCAAACCGACACAACTTGACACTGGCTCGGGCAGTACTCCAGCCTCGTAGGAGTCTAAGTCCTAGTTAGTGTCTTGGCTGAGAAGTTGTGCAATAGAAACCTGCAGAAGGTAGTAGAACTGACCCACTCAGCACTGGGCAGATTTGAGCCCACAGCGTAAGAAAGTTTTTATGTTGGAGTAAAATCAAGTTGGCTTATTTGACTAAAGCAATGTAATATCTAAGCTTTGTTAAGTGACTAGTAAATGTAAAATACTTTACTTACATAATCTCTAATACTGCCTTCAAAAAATCCTTTTGAGATATGAATTACCCTTCCTATTTTATGCTTGAAAATACTGATACTTGGCATTAAGTAATACCAAACAATACTACTGTCCGTATCTGTAAAACTTCAAAGAATAGTCTCTTTTTACTATACCATTCCACCTTCCTAAGAGTTAGAAAGTATCTATTAGAAATTGCTTTGGATAGAGGGCAGGCTGCTGATTAAAAGTACTTCTAGCTGGATTGCTGATCTCTCCCATAATACCTCCTTTTCATACTATTGAACTTGTAATCATGCTTGACCTTGCATGGTTATTAACTGTTAATTTGTAAATAATTTATGTCTCTACCTGGAAGATAAATTTGTGTCTTGTGTATATTTCTCTACGTACCCTTCCATATCTAGCCCATTACAATGAACTTTTGTTCATTCCAAAAACATTTATTTAGAACCTGCTATAAGGTACTGTATTAGACAGATGCTGCTGCAAACAAAATATAAAAATACGAGGTCCCTAGTCTTGAGATTCTTCATTTAGTCCAGGAGCTAAGATAACTAGAATAATAGTTGTAATGGAAGAAATAGAAGAAAATGATAGGTATTAGTGCTTTCGAAGTAATTAGAAAAAAATGATAGTGGGTGGTTGGAAAAAGAAAGGCAAAGTAAATGGCAGGCTGTGAATAGAATTTTTATTTTATTTTATTTTACATTGCATCCCTTTGGGAAGAAAGGAAAGTAAAAGGAGGTTTTTCTAGGTCTTATGATTCTACCCTTTACTCTGAGAGTTCTGGGGCAGTTAGACTGAAGCAGAGCATTCTAAAGGATTTGATGCAATCTGGCACGAGGTCATTGCAGATAGTTACAGCCAGGCTGGGTTTAGAATACGGTGTCTCTGAGGTGTCTCAGGGGTACAACTGCCATAAGAAGGCAAATAAGTTGCCCAAATAGGTGTTACTCTGCATTTCAGGGACCACATTGGTTGCACTCAGGAGGTGAAGGATAACACAGACAAGCTACTGTGGAAGTTCAAATGTGAGAGAGAAGACTTCTGGATGGGAAGGACAAGAAGAGGCTCCGTAGACAAGAACATGCAGGCAGATAAAACAATCTTAGCAAAGCACAGAGGCAGTAAATCTGGATATGTGTCAATGTTCTGAAACCAATTTGCCAAGAAAGTAATTTAATTTGGCATAGTGGCCACTGGGCAAGTTGACTTTTGGGCAATTAGCCTGCTTCTGGAAATCTTGGGATGTATATAAAAAGGGAGAAGAGATCAGTAAAACAATATTTATCGCTCCCCTGCGAGGCATCGTACTTGGTGTTTTGTATATATTATTTCACCTTTTCAGTATGGCTTTATGCCAGGTATTAATTATACCAATTTTTAGATGAGAAAAACTGAAAATCACAGAGCATAAGGGTGGCCTGAGCTCTCACAATTACTTAGCTGAAGGGCTATGATTAGAACACAGATTTGCTTGGCTTTTCTGCAGTGTCTGCTTCAATACCCAGTCCAAGTTTCTATTGAAGTAGAGTTTATGAAGGGAAATTGGTAGAAGTAGGTTTATAAAGGCAGGCAGTGGCCAGAGCTTGAATGCTAAACCAAGGAGCTCGAACCTGACAACTAGGAACCACTGATTCATTGGAAGAAAGAGACTGAAAGTATCTTATTTGTGCCTTTTGAAAATTAATCTTATAATCATGTGCATAGGGTCATGGAGAACACATAAAAAGCCTATTACAATGGGCCCAGGAGTAATAAAAGTATAACTTGGGTTGAAATGCAAATTGGTAGAATAAAACAGATTTAAGAGAGGAAGAATGGCAAGGTAATAGAAATTGGGGATTGATGGAATCTAGGGCACTAGAGAAGATACTATGATGAAAGTATTACTGCTGAGGAAGTTTGGAAGCCACTCTGAAGAACAGATTCAGGAGGAAGAATGATGTTATATTCTGATGTTTGGAATTTGCAGGATCAATTGTATACACAGCAGAGACATCCTTTTGGCAGATGGAAATTTGTGACTTGCTCTTGGAAAAAAGTTTCGGCTGAATTATGATTTAGAAGTTATTTACATAAAAAGGAAGTAGCTGTTATATACTTCCTTTTGAATAAAGTTCTTTAGAGAAGGAAGGTACAGTTAGAAAGCAGAGTTGGACCAAGAACTAAACCTCTAGGTAGAGTCAGATACATGAAGAGGATCCATAGAGGAAGAAGAGTAGAGAACATTGATTTAAAATCTGTCACAGAATTGTAGTTGAGGTGATAGCTAGCCTTAGTCTCTACAAACACATCATACTTTAGGGTCAGTGAAGCAGTGCTAGTGACCCTAAGGCTATAATTGATGTTAGTCATCGCCTTCCTATTTCCCTCACCCTAAACCTCACTTTGGTGCTTATAGAGAACATAAGCCTTTATTTCCAAGATGTCTAAGCCTTTGATTGCCTTGTCTTTGTCAGGCTGTGGTTGCCACAATTGGCTATTCACTGTTATCACCGGGTCAGGAAGAAACAAAAGCCCCACTGAATTCTCTTGATTCCAGACACACCCTCTCTGCTCACACTATGTGGCAGCAATCCCAGCTCTGACAGTAAGCAGGGAAAACTAACCCACCAGCATACTACTTCCTTTCTTTGCCCACTAGTCCACTGATATTAGGAGCCCGAAGTAACAAGGTGTCAGTCATAATTTCAGTTTTAGTGAATCTTTATCACGTTTCTTTTTTTTAAATATAGAAAATATTTTAATACAAATGTATATATAAAAAAGCCAAACTTTAAAGGGGCATAGTAAACATTTAACAACAAAAAACCAGAAACCATTCAATTCCTCAGGGTTAATTTCCAACATACTTAGTATGCATTCATAATAGCATGATATGTAGTAGACAAAGGAAGTCTTTTACATTGAAACCAACAGGTCATTTGAAGCCAAGAAAATACACATTTAGTAAAGTTCTTTTACCTTAGATTTAAAAAGCTAGAGAAATGAAAATTCTGTTTTTGTGTAAGTTAAAATATTTAAGGTATGAATTAAGATTAGACTTTTTTACAATTTTTATTTCAAAATGTTAGGGGGTAAAGCATTCTTGTTACATGGATGAATTGTATAATGCTGAAGTCAGGGCTTTTAGTGTGCCTGTCACCAGAATAGTGTACTGCCATGTTTCTTGGTGAAAGTATTCCCCTACCCCTACTGGGAACTAAGACCCTGATCCATAGAACTCAGGTTTTCTGGATGTGGAACACATCCTCCATAGGTAGGTCACTGGGAGTGATGGTGAGTGGGGCAAGTCCTTTAATTCTGGTTTTGTGTATTCTAGGTATTTGGGATATAACTCCGTTTATTATCTATTGGCTAAACAAATATATTTCATCTTAAAGTACCATGCCCAGTGCTGTGGGATATTCTTCCTGAGCTGGGGTCTTGCTGAGCATTTAATGGCCGTTCCACCATTCCATTTGGCCAGCTGCTTTGGGAGATGAGGTTTATAGTAAGACCTGCAGATTCTTTGATTGGACATGTTGTTGCCCTCCTTAACCCTGAAATGGTTTTCTCAGTCAGAGTGAATGTTGTATGGGAGTCCACGTGATACTTCAGGCCTTTCTGTAAGTCCCAGTTGATGGCACTTGCAGAAGAATTGAAGTAGAGAAGATAAACTCTTATCTGGAGTAGGTGTCAATACTGGTAATGAAGAATCACTCTACCCCAGGGTGGAAGGAGTCCAGTGTACTGATCTCATCACCAAGTGGCAGGAAAGTCATCTTAATGAAAAGCATGGTGCCAGAGTTCAGCACTGGCCTTTGCTACTGGCAGGTGAGCATTTGCAGGAGCAGTGGCTAGGTGAGTCCTGGTGAGAGGAAGCCCATGTTAGGACCAAGGGTAGCCTCTAGTTTCTTGTAGCATGGCTATTTCGTTCATGGATCCGTTGGGCCAGCATTGGAGTATCTGTGTGAAGATGCTAGTTAACAACCACAGCACAAGTCATCCTGGACACTTAGTTGTTGAGTTCTGCTTCTATGAGGAATATTCTCTGGTGGACATTAAGAAATCTCTTCCCAAGAATTTCTTGTCTACAATTTTATAATAATGTCCAATGTCTATTTTGGGCCCCTGCCCAATCAGACAAGTCATTCATATTGCACAGAAGTCCATGAATATCCATATTGAAGCCACATTTTTCACATACAAAATGGAAAACCAAGTATACTGATCAAAGCTCTGCCCACTGAAGAGTTTCCCTTCATTACTATTTTTAGGGTCACCCCTAGGAGGGGATGAAGACAGCAGCAGCCTGTTTTCAGCTAGAGCCAGCATACTAAGATACACCATCTGCAAACAGGCTTGAGGTTTTTCTCCTGCATCAGTTGGTTGTAGGAAACACCTCATGAAGTGATAGGTATGAGTTATCAGAGAGGCGTTGGTAGAATCTGGGCCATTTTATCATGCAATTTCTTTAGGCATGTTATGCCCACTCAGACTCAACCATGAATATACCATTTCTACAGTACAGTAGATTGCTACTGAACCTACCCAAACTTATGATTTGGTGAATTTACAATATCCAGCTCAAGATAGGAACTCTGATCACATTGTCACTTGGTGAATCAAGTGCTTCATCTTAACTCGGGGCCGCATAGCATGCCAGAAGCTCTTTTTCAAATAACAAGTAGTTCTCTGCCTCAGAAGGCATAGCCTTGCTCCAAAGTCCTAGGGGTCTATGCTGCAACTCTCCTCTGGGGCTGAGACCCCATACAGCATCCTTAGCCCCGGCAGTAGAACTCTTGCTGAAATGGCAGACAGTTTGTACCACAGCCTCGACCTGAAGCAGAACCCATTCTTCTCTGGGCCCCTCTCAAAACTTTTCAAGTCTTCAAATAAATAGATCAGAAAGATTTTCCCAAGTAGTAAATATGTTACCTTCAAAATCTAATGAAACCCACCCAGTGCTATGCCTGCTTTTTAGTGGTGAGGGTTTTGAGGTGTAGCACTTTCTCTTTTACCATAGGGAGGACATCCTGGTGTGCTATTTGACCTTTTGACCCCTAAAGTATTCACCAAAGTTATAGATACCTGAATTTTTAGATAGAAACCATATGATATCTTGAACAGGGAAAGGTTAATATCAGAAATTCTTAACTATAACAGGAGAATAACTATAATGATTTAAAGAGAACTCTAAAGAATGCCCTAGGATTGAGGGGAGAGTATGTAAGGAAGGAGCAAACTTGCAGGGCTGGGTTGGGGGTGGGGGTGGTCCCCTCACCAAGGCTGGTATTTGAATTCTTAGAAAAGGTATAGTGGCAGCCCCTTGGATGGCAGAGAAATTCACTGGTTTGCCCAGGGCAGAGATGGTCTGCTATCTCTGAGCAAACAGGAGATGCCTCTCTGGGATGCAGGCAGGCCAAGGCAGGCTGCTGGAGGGGCTCACAGATGGTGTCCGGCTCAGGAACCTGCTCCACATCAGGACGGGTGCCTGGATGTGCACTGTGTGGGCCCCCAGGCTGTAGATGGGTTGAGGCTAGGGGGTGAGCTGACATAGGGAGTCAGGGCATTAGTGGCTTGCTCACCAACTAGGTGGCATAAGGCCCACGGTCCTTGTGTCCACATCTGGAGGGTCTCAGCCAGGTTGTCACTGGGCCAGGGTTGAGGCTGCAAGCTCCCTAAGGGATTGTGTGCTCTCGGGGCACAGCTATGGCAAGGCACTGCTGGATGTTCACACACACACACACACACACACACACACACACACACACACTCTCTCTCTCTCTCTCTCTCTCTCTCTCTCTTTCTCTCTCTCTCTCTCTCTTCTGCTAGTTGTGTGTTAGGAGCAAAAAGAAGCAAAACAGGTAGAGCTGTGGTCCCTAACCCCCAGACAGTGGACCAGTAACCAGTCTGTGGCCTATTAGGAACTGGGCCACACAGCAGGAAGTGAGTGGTGGGCCAGTGAGTGGTGGGCCAGTGGTGGGCCATCATCTGTATTTACAGCCAGTCCCCATTTCTCCCATCACCATATAAGCTCTGCTTCCTGTCGGATCAGTGGTGGCATTGCATTCTCATGGAAGCACAAACCTACTATAAATTGTACATGCGAGGGATCTAGGTTGCAGCTCCTTATGAGAATCTAATGCCTGATGACCTGAGGTGGAGCTGAGGCGGTGATGCTAGCGCTGGGGAGCGGCTGCAAATACAGACTATCATTGGCAGAGAGGTTTGACTGCACAATAAATGTAATGTGCTTGAATCATCCTGAAACCATCCCTCCCCACCCCACCCTGGGTCCGTGGAAAAATTGTCTTCCATGAAACTAGTCCTTGGTGCCAAAAAGGCAAAAAAGTTGGGGACCACTGAGAGAAGCCCCTTTCTCCTGCAGTATCCCTCTAGTGCCCTCTATTGATGAAGATTAACATTATGCTCACTGTAAAGAAGAGGTGCTTAAATGTTTCCAGGCCATTACCACAAAATAGGTTATAAAGGGTGGATAGATAAAGTGGTAGAGGGATTCAGGCTCTACCCTGTGGCATACGTGTTTCTTATTAGGATAATTGTTGTCTCTGGATGATCAGGTCTAATGGCATGATGTCATCAATTGCAGTGAAACAGCATAATGTTCTTCGGTATGTCAAGGTGATCAAAGTCTCTATAGATTGTATTGTGACAGAGAGCAGTAGAGTTGTCAGAGCCCTGGAGCAAGACAGTGAATGTGAACTGGTATCTTTACTACTTAAAGGCAAACTGCTTTTGATTTTCTCTACTGAAGGGAATTAAGAAAGACACAGTCACTCGCTGTGTAGCATTACCAGATCGATGGCTGCATGCCGAGTGCTGGGGTCTGTGTTGATCTCTCCAGTGAGGATAGCACATTCAGCACAGGAGCTGTGATTAGGCCTACTGTTAGGTTAGTTTTATGGGTGTCCCTATCATGCATCATGCTCTAACTGGTTTTGCAGAGGCTAAACAGATAAATTGAATGGGAATGTGATGGGGAGTGTCTTTGATCCTTTCAGTCTTCGATAGTGGTACTAATCTCTGCAGTTCCTCCTGGAATAAGGCATTGATTACAGTTTGCTATTTTAATGGGGGTGGCAGTTTATGAGGCTTACACTTGGCCCTTTTTACAAAAATGGTTCATACTTCACTGATCAGAGAACAAAAGTAAGAGTTCTACTAGCCACTAATCATATGTAGCCCAATTATACACTTAGGGACCAGGAAAATAACAACAGGTTGGGTCTGAGGACCTGATGGAAATGTGTTTGGGGCAGAAATACATTTACCACCCACCTTCTTTCAGTCCACACTTTAATAAAGGATCATGGTTTGGTTCCCCTAGTATCTGTGTTAGACTCTGTGTCCGACAGTCCTTGCAAAGTGTGGGTATTTTACCTAGTGCAAAGTTACTGCAAATGGCCTTAGATACCCTTGCGGAAGGATAATGAGAATATTCGTTCACACATTTACGGACACTGCAGGACTATCTCTCAAGTTTCCCCAGCCTCCTCATCAGTCAGTGGGTTCTGGGTCTGTGAACTAACTTAGATCTGGAGACTAAATGAGGAATCCTGATTTATTCCTGCAGCAACTGACATCAGAATTCTGCTTGCCAGTTCCTGATTTTTTAAAAAAATAAGTATCACAGCAGTTACTGTTTATATACATACTATGCCTAATAATGCTAGATCCCATGGGTCTGATTACCACTCTGGTCTGGCTTTGTTGCCTATTATGATAATTATGTCAACCTTGCCTCTGATGGTTAAATGCCACCCACCCTTGTTTCTTCTAAAATTGTATCATCCTCTTTTATACTACAGAACCCAGTCCTGTGATCACATTTCCTACTGTAAACTGTGTCCTATAGGGGACAGCTGCTACTGTGGTTCTCAAAGATACCAGGGTTCCTTCACCAGTGCATTCCTTATTGTTTTAAAGAAAGGGAAATTCTCAGGGCCCTTCTGGAAAAATAGGGGGTAAGTTCTCTGATTGTATGTAATAAATCCATTCTAACATTCCTGCCTCCTCAAGCTATCTAATCTCAGTACTCTGCCAAGACGGTTTCACCTCATTTAATGCTGGCTATCACTGAGGCCAAGCCTCGAGGAGCCATCCAACAGTGTATTAGAGCTGGATCCATGTGTGCCTGCCGGGACACTGACCATCAGTCAGCTTTATTCCTCCCCATGCCCCAGTCCAAAATCCTCATGGTCCACTGCCACATACGTTCTCCCCATTCCTCCTGATGTGTGTGTGTGTTTATATGTAAATACACACGTATCTATATATACACGTTAGTCAATCTCTTTGCTGTTATTTCTTCCCAGAGAGGGAACTGTGTTTCCCCTGTCAGGCTTTGCTGAGGCTTTCTCCTATCCCATCTCAGTCTGTCACAGCTGAGAACAACTGCAATGCCACTTCATGCTGGGGGTCACCATCACCTTACTTACCACAAGCAGGGGGGTCCTTATTGCTATTTGACCGTTAAATGACCCAGCTTTAAAATCTCATCCTAATATCTTTCTGTAGCCAATCCTGGCTCCAACCATTTTATCCTTGATTCCCAAGAAGGTCCAGCTTGAGGTGAAGACTTGTAGGCGGGTAGTCTAATTTGGAAGTGTCCCAGAGAGTGGGAGTAAGGGACTTGGGAAGTGACGCAGAGAATAATGCACTTGATGATATTGCATTTTCAAGTTGGCTGTGTTGCAGATGACTGATGCATGCTTGATCCTGTATTTGTCAAGAGTAGCCTCATGGTCATTAGCTCTCCTGAACTTGTAGGTTACATATGTGTATTGAGTGTGTTAACACACCCCAGTGTCCGGGAACCACCAGAACAAGACGCGAGAGCACACGGTTCTGGTGGAGTCACTGTCACGGCATGTGTGAAGCCAGCCAAAGCCAGTGTGGAAGGTGTGGTAATGGTAATGGCTCTAGTAAGGGTTGGGACTGAAAGGACGTGAATCATTGCATAATAGTTGTCCAGATCACTAAGGCAGCGCACAGCAAATGGCTCACACCAGGACGGACGGGTGGACGGGTTAGCAGTAAATGAAAAATTAACAGATCCCTATTTGTTTTCTTCAAGTCTTGATTTACAAAACCCAAAGTTTATGCAGCATTATTTCTTTTATGAAGGGGAAAGTGAAATTTTGCTAATGATTATAATTTATAGGAAACCTATTTTCATGTTCTAACAACTCTGTCAAAGGAATTGGTTATTATACAGCTTTATTTACTCCAGGACTCAAAATTATTAAAGAAACTAGAATATTTAATTTGAGCTCTTGATTTAGGCCTGAAGGAGTTGAACATTAAATTAGTCTTATTGTCTGATTTATATTCTTACCACTAGTGAACTAGCTGCAAATGGATTTAATTTGGGGGTTGCCAGCAATTACACTCCTTTGCTTGTGTCCCCTGAGAGCTGTATTACCTTTAACATGCTTTATGTGGGCCAACAGTTTTACCTGCGGCAGACAAAATTGGGACAGAATGTTTCAGAGGTAAATAGCAATTCAAAGCTAAAATCAAGGTCCATAACATAACTGGGGCTCAGTTATCAAGGCCAAGTCCGGCTTTCAGCTTTATCGCTCATGAGAAGCAGTGTAATAACATGACATCAAGGTTTTTAGACTAGATTTTCGTCTCACGTTACATATAATCCTGTAAGAAACCAACCTGCAAATTACAGGCTCATGCTCTGGGTCCAACTTGCATTGTGTATAAGGTGAAGCTTCTTAATGTATTTTCCCCAAACATTAGAAAAGATAGAACAGAATTGATAAAATTATTGCTTCGTAGGAAGGGCAGGCAAGTGACACTACAGGCCAGCGGACATAACAAAGAGAAGGGAGAGGAAATCATTTATTCATTTGTCAGAGAGACTGACTGGGACCCACGATGCACACCAGGCTAGGTGCCAACAGGGATATGGAGAGCTGGGAAGAGCTAACTTTCCAGGAGAGTCAACCATAAAACACACAGACAAGTGTAATTCAAGCAGGAATGCGATGGGTGCCACAGAAAAGTGCAAAGGGACTCCTGGTTCAAAGAATAGAAAGAAAATATGAATAGGTACTGGTGTGGCATCGGGAATGGCTTTACAGCTAGGCTAGAGTCCAAACTGAACCTTCAAGTCCAAACTGATGGGTTGGATTTTGAAAGTGAGAATCGAGGTGGAATGGCATCCAGGGGGAGAGAGCAGCTCTGCCGTCCTTTAAGTCTCAACCCAAATGCAGCTTCTTTCACAAAGACTCTCCTTATTCCTCTCAAGTTGCAGGAACTACCTCTATTAAAGCTTTTTGTATCTCTTCTCTAGCACCTGTAACTTACTGTCTTAGATTATTTTTGCACGTATGTCATTGTGCCCCTGCCAGAGCTTGAAAGCTGGATTCGTGTCTGACTCTTCTGTGGAGCACCAGGATCCGTCGTACTACTCCAGAGAAAGTAAAATCAGTGCATGAATAAGATAGGCAATGAGGAGTACAGGCAACAGATTTTGCCCTAGTCTGATTTTGCAAATTTTTACTCTATTTCCCTTGTGACATTTTTTTCACCAGTGAATCCTCCTTTCTGCTCTTTGGCAATATGCCCTACTGTGTTTGCACACTAAACACCAGAGAGAGAGGGAGGGTGGGAGAGAGACAGAACCACCATAATCACGGAAACGCAGTGCTCCAGCCACAAGGCTCCACATGATAAATGGAGCAACCAGCACAAACACAAGGCTACCTTTCAAAGACGGCTTTATGGAAGAGCAGTTCAGCAGTGCAGAAGTGATAAGTTTAATTTTCTTTTCTCTACTGAAAAAAATTTTAAAAACACATTAAAGTGAGGACCAGATAAAAAACTGTTACTTTAATAATAAATATAGGACAGCTCAACATTTGTAGAATGTCGTTTTCTTAGAAAGTCAATTTCCAGGGGGGCCGTGCAGATCCCCACTGAAATACTCCAAAGGTTATATTTTTTTTCAAAAGACTGTTTATTAAAATATGTTCAGAGAAAACTGGAAAATTACAAACAGAGAGATAGGACATAGCAACTGTAACCGTATTGGACATGAATATTTCATAAATTATAAGTTCTTAAAAAGGCGACACTAAGAATGAAAATGGGCAGATAAAATTGCAGTTTCCTATTTATTAAGCAAAGGGCAACGTGGGACATACGAAACAGGAGTCTGTGTTCATCAACTCTGCTGCCTGTGTCTAGTAAAACGTCGTCTTTTTAAAGCGAAACTCATTTCCCTTTGCCCGTAGGTGAGTGGCTATACACCAGGAAATGAGGCACAGTGCTATCTAAGGTACAGTACGTCGTGATATTTGAGTTTATTCATCAAAGTTTACTCTCTTTCTGCCACTTGACAGTTTCCTGCCCCACACAAACAAGGTACAGGCAAACTTCCTTGTGGGAAAGTCAGCTTATCTGCAAATTTGGGCAGTGACCGGCTGAAGCGAGCTCATGTTAACATTAAGCCTAAGTGAACTTTGTGTAAAGTGACCTTATGTCTCTCTGCATCAAGTACATTATTTTTTTTTAATATTAGGCATTGGTAAATTTCCTCCTAAAAAAAAATAATGGCACGGATTCAAACAGACTTAGTCCAGACATATTTTCAGTACTCGAAGTAAGAGGTAAAAATATAAATAAAATAGCCTTTCATTTACTGTCTCATTTGTGGTTGAAGAAGGGACTTTTTGGATTTCAGAAATAGAAGTGATTCTATCAGCAATGACTGATTTATAAAATAAGCAGCTCAGCAGTTTAATAGCCATGACCATGAATGTGGAACCTATCCAATGAGAGGCTGCATTTGGCTAATGCCCCTTGGCAGAGTCTTTTTCATTTATAGTTGGATGAAATTAAAATTTTCCTTTGAAAAGTTTATTTTCACTGTTTTTGGCAGGCTCCCTCTCTCTTGGAAAATCATTCTCATGTCATCTGTACCCACTTTGTGCCTTCATTTTTCTTTTATGATGTTTTGTTCTATCAAGATTCCTGTGCAGAATACCTAGCACGGGGCCGTTTACTAAGGGTTCCATTTATTACGTTGTAACCAATAAGGTCTTTTTGTGTGGATTAGAGATGAAACTTCGGTTTCATTTTCAAAACGCTTGAGTTGGATTTTCAAGTTCTTGCTCTGCCATTTACTGTATTTGAGAGGTTGGGCCAGTTACAATTTCTCTGAACCCCTCAGTTCCTTATCTGTAAATGGGAAAAATCATACTGTCTCACAGGTTTAATAAAATGATGGAAGCAATAGTGCTTTGGATTCTGAAAGTGCGGGATACACAGTAACTATTAGTATTGAGAGAAAGAAAAGTCCAAACGTCACTGTGAATGATTTTCCAGTGTTATCTACCCCTTTTTGTATCAGTGAATCAAGGATCCACCTCTAGCGAGTGGATAGAATGAATGGAAAGAAAAATCTTAGGAGCCACGGTGAGAGAAATCTCTCTGGCTTTCTCAGCCCCCTGGTGAGTGGGACCATTGAAATGCTAATTCACAGGAGGGGTGCTGCCCCAGCTGTCTCACTGCTTCTTGGCAAGAGTTTCTGGAACAATCTCTCCTCTTCCTGCTGCTGGCTCTTTGAACAGGCTGTCCAGGCATTTTCAGTTTGGCAACCAGTGCAATGAATTGCTTCTTCTTAAAATAACTCCAGTCACTTGGTTTGGCTTGCCCCTAAGTCTTTTCTCCTTTGATTCATCCTGTAGAAATAAAATAGAAAAAAAATATATATATATATATATATAAAAATGTCCACATAGACCCAGCCTAGTTCCATCATCTCCTGTCCCGTACACACCCCCATATGGTCAAGAACCCAAGTGTTGCCCTTTTCCAGAACAGCTGACCCTGCCCCAAATTCTTAGCACTAATGCCCAGATCGAATGGAACCCTAGGAAAATTTATATTTGCAGAGGTATGTAAGCTATCCTCATGTAAATTCCTGTAGGGGTTTAGCCCTAATGATTGAGGAAGATATAAAATGGAAAAATCAGATATAACTGGAGAGGATTGCACTTGACATAATTTCCTAGCAACCTCCTAGTTTGCAAGGCAATGTTTATTTTACATAGTGCTTTTCAAAATGATTGCTATGTAACATGGTTAATTTTCTCAGTAACATATGTAGCCCAAGGAAGATCTATGATAAGACAAAAAATGCAAATTGTCAAATAATTGCACAGTGCCTAGTTAATTACATTTTAAGCGAGAAACGTGTTTTTCCTATTTGCTGTATTGCTATTATATTTATAAGCTACCTTGCCTCTCTGGAATCTTGCTTTGACCTCTTTAGTAAAGAGGATGTTAGCCTGAGTTACTATTATATTTTTCCTTTGTTTTTGTTCATTTAGCTTCCACTTACATCACTCCTGTACATTTAGCTTTATCACTCAAACGTTTATTCCAAAAAGCTATACAATTTTCACTTTTCTTCTGCTGGGACATTGCATGTTGTCACCTCCTTCAAATTAAGGTAGACCTTCACATTCACACGGGAACCTTCCCAAGGCCTTCAAGAATCCCCAGTTGATTAGTTTCAAGGAACATTTAATTTCCCCTCTCTACAAAACAGTTAGCTACAGCTGAAAATGTTAACTGAACTCTTCAGATCCTTAACAATTTTATATATATAAGCTTGTCATTTGTATTAATACGCATATAGCTATAAAAACAAAGCCAGCCACTAAAGTAAGCTAAATAAACTCAACAATGTCTTACGTTATATTCTGTTGCTAGTAATCTAAATCAGCAAAACTGCTACAGTGATGATGAAACGTGCTGACTTGTGGACAAAGATGAAGATGAAGGTGAAATGTACTATGCAAAAGCATAAAGTTTGGTCACAGCAGCTCACTTGGGGAAGTGAACCTCAGATCTGGGTCAATCTGCAAGGTATCTGAGGAGATGGTCTGCCCTCAGACTTTGTAGACTTTAAATCATTTTCCTTCATGGACATGCACATTTGCAAAGAAAGGCATCCTCCATTAGTATTGTATGTCCATCTCCTCTCTTCAACTCTGAAGACACGTTTTTGCAGCTAAGTGGGCCTCTCCTATTAATTTCACAGCATGGAGCACTCCCTAAAACACTTCCTAAAATTTACTCATGGAAAAAGTCAGTCCAGTAATCTCACTAGTTGCTTCACAGAAGTGTTTGGACAGCCTTTTGGCTTCTTCTGAAATCACTTTTCATTTAAAAGTCATTTTTTTGGCTGGGCATGGTGGCTCACTCCTGTAATTCTAGGAGGATTGCTTGAGGTCAGGAGTTTGAGACTCCCTGAACAAGAGCAATACCTCGTTTCTACAAAAAAAAAAAAAAAGAAAAAAAATTAGCCAGGCATGGTGGCATAGGCCTGTAGCCTGTAGTCCCAGCTACTCGGGAGGCTGAGGCAGGAGGATTGCTTGAACCCAGGAGTTTGAGGTTGCTGTGAGCTATGATGATGCCATTGCACTCTAGCCCAGGCAACAGAGTGAGACCCTATCTCAAAAATAAAAATGAAAGTCTTTTTTTGTTGTTGTTATTCATATAAGCAGATAACTACTTACTCAACTTTGACAAACATTTCATTTAATTTTTCATTTGGTGAACAGCTTTTGCACAGGGAGTAGAGCTCATTGAAATGGTTTCACGGGTCACTTTCCTTATTCTACAGTTTTTGTGTAGCTGTTTATGTTGTATAGGACATGAACAACATGAGGTAGGAGCCACTTCCTAACACAACTTTTTAAAAAATTAATAGACTTTATTTTTAGAGCAGTTTTCGGTTTATAGAAAAATTGAGCAGAAAGCACAGGGCTCTCATGTGCCACCTCTCCCCTGCACACAGTGTCCCTGCTAACACGGTGCACTAGTGTGAAACATTTGTTACAAATGATGAACTGATACTGATGCATTATTATTAATTAAGTCCATAATTTGCATTAGGATTCTTTCTTTGTGTTTTAAGATTCTGTGGCTTTTGACAAATACATAATGTCATGTATCTACCTGCATGTATTTTACAGAGATATCAAAAAGACAAATTTAATGCATATTATGGAATACTGCTAAAATAGTGTGATATAAAGTAGTTTCACTACCCTAAAAATACACTGTGCTTTATCTATTTATCTTTTCCCCTTCTGTTCCCTCCCCTAAAGCCATGGCAATCACTGATCTTTCTACCCTCTCTATAGTTTTGACATTTCTAATGCAACTTTTTACTCTTCAAACTTTTTTACTTGTTAGCTAAGAGCCATGTCTCTGACTTATGCTATTTTCTCTTCATTTTCTTTACTGAACTAGCAGAAGATTTTCTTTTCAAGAAGAATATGAATTTTACCACCGAAAAGTTATTATAATGGCAGCCAAAGTGTAGAACACTAATAGCCAGCCTGACATGTAGGTGTTTCGGGACAACCTAGGCCCACTCACTTGCTAAGTGACTCCCGCTTGCATGTTACACTTTGAAGCATAAGCTGCAAAGTTATTCCTTTACAAAATTATAAATTGCTGCATGGCATGGACCTCCTGGTGCTCTTGAGGATGCTCCAAACCATGAAGGAAACCAGTATATTTGAGCAAGTCACTGAGGCTAGTTTCTCTACAAGATCAGACAGGTTTGGTTGCTGCCTCACTCACCCACTGCTTTGCTTGATTCGTAGGCTACTACTAAATCAATAAGATTAAGTGGTAATGGTGACCTCGACCTGGGTGTCTTAGAATGGGAACAAACAGGAATCAGAATCTCCTCAATTATGCTTCACTGCTCTCAAGCATCCTTGGACCAGGAAGACTTAAGTGTCTTCCATTGTCCTCTTCTTCTGTTGCCTTTTATGTCTCATGAACTATTATAGCTGATGAGTTCAGTTAATTCAAGCAACACTCTCACCAGTTAGTTACAGGCACCTAATAATTCAGGTTTTTTTGGGATCTGGTTAAATGTAGTGCCAGCATGTATTTTACAGAGAGATCAAAAAGACAAGTTTAATGCATATTATGGAATACTACTAAAAAAACAGGTAAGGATTGTACCATCCATGGAAGGTCGAAACAGTCTTTTTTTTTTTTAAATTTCATTTCTATGTTTAAAAAGGGGGATATTTTCATTATTTGTGATTCATATTCATGTTTTATTGCTTCTTTTAGTTTTCATATGGTTTTAAAATATTTTCTTGTATTTTCACCTTTCATGAAATGAGTAACATTGATTAAATACAGATACAGTTGTCAGCTCTCATGACTTCAAATTTAGAGAACTATCCAAATTTCTTTCTTTTGTTATGTTTGGGTTAATCAAATATTTTGACTATTGAAATAATGAGTTTATTGAAATAAAGTAACCCTGGTAACACACTTATTAAGGTTATGTCAGAGAAGATGTAATAGAAACAGATAAGGAACGCTTAGGAGTTCTCTGGGCCCTTGGTAGAGGAGCCTTTCTTTGGCTTTATTGGAACATTCAAATTCTAGAAATAAGAGTTATCTAAGACATGCAGATACATGGACTAGGGAAGCTGGCAGGACAAGGTATTATTCGGAGGACGGGAGTTGGGAGGAGGCAAGAAAGCCATTTGGCCTAGGCCCAGTGTTTACCAAGGACCTCAAGTTGAGAGGCTGTCTCCAAAGTTTACTAAGTTTACTCACGTAGCCATGGGAAACACTGACAGTACTAAAGATACTCATCACATACCTTGTATAGCTTGTGTTTTGTGACTTGTTTCAGCATCCCCATCTATCAGGAGCCCCCAAAGTGGAAGTGGCCAGAAGCTCTTTTCTCTTATAGGAGGTACAGCATGGTACCTTACAGAATTTATAGGTCATTGTACATTTCTTTTTAGTAATAAACTTTTTCCTCATGACATCCTGTGCAGAGTCCCAACATACAAGGTAGATAGAAACAAAACTACTATCCTGGAATCAGAGGTCACTGATCAGAGCCTCCTCCTGGCCCCCGAGGTGCCCCATAAGAGACCTCTGAGGATACTTAGGATGTCAGAAAACAAGATTTGGAAACCACTGGACTGGCTGAACCTCCTTGATTTATAGATACCAAAATCTAGGCTCAGAGAGGTTAGGTATCCTACTCCAGATTGCCCAGCTGGGGGAAAGTAGACCTGTAGATACTCAATTGAACACTTTTCCACCAGTAGGAATTGCTAAATAGTAGTTTCACTTTGACCCCATGTTATTCTGCTTCAGAGGTCCAGGGTCCTCAGGAATGATGGTGTTGGTAAGCTGTTAACAGGGGCCCAGAAATAAATCTCCATGGAAAATGTAACACAACAAGTCATATTATAAAACCATGTGTCTAAGTTTTTAATACATATCCCTATCTAGTCCGGCTGTCATTTAAAACATACTTCAATGAAGTTATAATAGAAAGAAATATATATGTGTGTATGGACTCGGGTGTAAGTCCACTCATGCGTGAATATGTGTGGGTAGTCGCATCTGAGATCACGCGCACACATGCTCTAGAAGAAGGCAAGGAAAGGGGCGGTCCAGGATGCTCTTTGAAACATTGCACTCATTTAGTAACTGTTTATGGAATAAATTCCAGATTCTGCACTCATGCTAAAACCCTTGCAGACCAGTAAGTGCTTTCCAGAAGGGGCTTTTCAGGACGGTGGCATCTTTGCAAATTCTTCCCAGATGTCTTTTTTTCTTTTTTTCACTTCCTTTATTTCCTTCATCTCTCTTCTTAGTGGACCCCAACTGGCCCTTTGCTATTACCGTAACTTTCTGCTTTTGAGCCATAGTCTCTTGAGATCTTGGAGAAATAAAAAGAAAATAGAGGCTTGTCTGGACTGTAGAAATTTGGAAGTTTATTGATCTGATTTTTTTTTTCCCCAAGAAGCTAGCTCTATAATGCCTCAAGCCTCAGTTAAGGAAATAATACACTTTTTAGAAAGCTTATATCATCTGGCCTGCAGTTTCTTGTTAGCACATCTTTTTTCAATTCATTTTCAGTTAGGCAACTCCACACAATGTAATTTTGACTTCAGAGCCCCTTAATCAAAATACCCCAAATGGCTCATGCCAGTTATATTAGTCATTGTTTAAAGCATGCAGCAACAGCAAGAATCATTCATTTTCCCTTAGATAGTGACTGTTGGGCTGAAACCTATTTTGTCCTGAAATTAACCTGTTTCTGACTTAGATGCTTTTGGGGATTTTCTGACACCACCCCCTCCTCTGCTTCTGGCTTTATACTTCCCATGGTGGTGATGACCAGTCTGAAGAGGCCTCCCCCTCCACGAGTTATGTGCTACATACAGCATGTCTTAGAGTGAGCAGGAATTTTGGAAGTGGATCCATTGTCAGAGTACTGAGGTGATGATTCAGAGCAAAAAGGAGAAATACCAATAGAATAAACGTAGCTTACACATTGGCTATTATACTCAATTCCACAATACTCTTATATTGAGCAAAATGCACATGATTTTTCTAGCAACTGTTGGCCACAGGCCGTGTGCCTGTCGATCTTCAGGGCAGCACAGGTGTGACCATGAACTGGGTTGTAAAGCACAGAAAGGACAAGAGAAAAGGGAGGGGGCAGAGCTAATGGGCAGACCAAAGCAACAGACCAAGAGTACTCCTTGAGGTTTGCTGTGGTGCATTAGTTATATAAATCGACACACACCCCACTGCATTTTTCGTTCCATCTTTGCGTTGCTGCATCAGCAACCAACCAGCATTACACTTCGCCTGACAATGTCCTTCTCATCACCTGTCTGCCTTCAGTTCCACTTCTTATATTTCTACTTTCTAAAACTGCTTATTAGTTTAGTTTCTTTTTTTGCCCAGGCAGCATAAAGCTGTGTTTTGGGGAAAATAGTGCCATACAGTTTAAAGACAGGTTCTCTAAGTGCTCTATCTTCAGATTTAGCCTAGATTTCATTTTGGAATATTTGAAGTCCATTGTCAAATCCGTATCACCACTCATTATTTTTCATTTGATGTTTTCATGTAACATCTTTTGTTTTGTAGTAAAATCTAAATTTATATAGATATAACTTGTTTAAGGTATATATTAATATATTAATATATATAACCCCAGATCTGAAAGAGTTGAAACTTCTAATAATACATAGACTGTATCTATTGTGCTATATTATCACACTGCTATAAGTAATTATATACTTATAATAACAATTACATCAGAATATAATTCTGTATTATATATGAATACCTAATTACATATGATAATTCACATATGTAAATTATATATAATTTGTTATACCATATCATTGCCAGCTGACAGGTACTGTAATTACATTATTTCTATAATCTAAATTTGCTCAGGGTTCATTGACTAAATTTATACACCGTGGGTATAAATCGTAGTTACAATTTAAATTCTCTTCCTTCATAAGCCCTCTTCCATATAACCCCTGCCTTATGCTCCTTGGAAAGTCTTGTTTCTACATAAGCATGTGTTATTTTAATATTTTGGTTGTATTCCTTATAACCATTCCTACTAAACAATTGAAGTGTTAGAGCTGGAAGAGACATTGAAGAATGGTTGGTTAACTGTGGGCAAACTGAGGCTCAAAGATACTGAGTGAAGCATCAGTCATGCCACTCTCATTGTTATCATTCTATTCTTCTTTCCTATGTGCCCTCAACATATCCAGACCTCAGTGTAAAATCCTGAGGCTGAGGAGATATGTTCAGGAATATCCCTCTTTCCACCCAGAGATTGGGTGACTTGCCAATAATAGGGAGGATAAAGTAGGTTAAGGGTGACCTTCACATCCTGGGTGGGAAAGCAGCTAAGCCCACTGACCCCTTCCATAATCTGTCTCCCACTCACGATCTTCTCTGTGAACTGGGGGCTTCTATCCCTCTCCATTGCTGTGCCCACCCTGAGTCCTTGCAGCGAGGCTGTTAAGGGGATGAGGAGTTCCCTGGAAGAGCCTTGTGAAGAGAGAGCAGGCAGGTCTCCATGCAGTTCAGACACAGCTTTTGAGGCTGCCCTTCTAATATCAGTTGGCTGTTTGCCTCTGCATGGGGAAGTTCATCACAGAAAGGAACTCTCTCATATATAGCAATTTAGAATACAGCCTGAAGCTCAGAGAGATAAAGGAGAATGGTTTATACCCATAAATGTATTTAAAGCTGAGGTGAGTTGCTAGGTAGAAGCCACCATTTTATATGAAAATCTCTACTCTTTTGCCGTGTTTATTATATTCCTTTTTCATTATAAATAAATCTTTATACATTCAGACAAAAGTCTGACTTAAGTTGTATCCAGGTTAAACAGAATGTAGTATAACACAATTATTCCTTGCTCCTAAATCAAACACTATAAAATATAATGTTTTACAATGTTCCATCATCATACCTAAATGTGCAAATTCTTTTCTTTTATTAAAGGAAATTTAAATCAAAGATGCTTTGTACCAAAGATGCTCTGTCTCATTCTGTACCATTTTAAATTCTAATTATGATACATATAATCTGCTTACAGAAACTCTCCATCTTCCTCCTGGTTATTAGTCAAAGGAAGGAATCAAGTGTTTCCTTTGACATAGAGCTTAGGGAAAGACTTCTCTCATTTTCAATCCAGCCTGTTTCCCTTCCTTGAAGCTCGTAGGAATAGTGGAGAAAATGTTCAACCATTGATGCTCCATTGTTTTGTCTTTAAATGTAAGTTTTAACACATAAATAGAAACAGATTCCTCTCTTCACACCCCCGAACATGAATGAGTAACCATAAAAAAGGAAAAGATTCGAGCGTAATTACATAACTGACGTATTGAATGGGTGAACTTCACAGGGCAAAATCAGCTAATGCGGCTATTTTCCCACCACATTCTTTAAATACGCCCGTCCTTCCTTGGATCTGGATGCTGGATGCCATCACGGTCAGATCTAGTTTATTTATTTATTTATTCATTCATTCATTTAGGTATTATAGAGTATTAGATTAGTGAGGTTTTTTTTTTTTTTGAAGACTCTGTCCAATTTAAATAGGAAGTTGTGAAGCGTTCATGCAATCCCAAGCTTCTCCCTGTCCATTGGATACGGCTCAACTAGTGATCCACAGCCAAGTGATCCACATGCGTTGGAGGGGAGCATGGTTTTTTCCTCTCTGTCTTCGATGTATCTCTTTCTCCACTCATTCAAGAGGAGATGTAAGGGTAGACATTTTAAAAGGTAATGGTACAGAGTCATTTCCACAGGATCCCCACATTCCCCAAGTCCCTGTTGGGGAAGATAGGCTCCAGCTGAGCCATTAAGGTCCTTCTCCAGCTCCCGCTGTCCCAGTGGGTGCATCTCTATGTTCCCCACATCTTTGCACAGAGAGGTGAGGTCTTTTCAGGCTGCCTTGAACCTTCTTCAGCATTGAGTTGATAGCTGGGAAACTCTTGCTTTTCCAAATTAAAGAAATGCAATTTGCTCCCGTTATTGTCCTTTCTCCTCATCTTATATTGAGGGTTTGTTCCACTCATTTTCCCACCCTCGTCTTGTGTTCACATGTGCTCCAAACCTCTAAGATTTCCCAAGCTCTGCCAAGAATTTTATTATGCTCTTCTTCTCCGGTAGCAACATGGGGCAAGTCTATGTGGTTTTACTATGGTGCAGGGAGGTGCATGAAGTAGATATGTCTCCTCATCTGGAAAACAACTGTCTAGGAGGAGCTCTCTTAGCTCCCCCTCACTTGACTTGGTGGCAGGGAATTGAAAGCACAGGAAGGAAGGATAAATTCCATACTGTTCTCAACTATGAAAAAACCTTCATAAAGTTTCCTCTTTGTAACGATCTCTTCTTGTTTTCTGTTATATGAGCTATTAGGTGTAATGACCACGGTACATATTACAGAGACCTGTAAAGATGTACCTACCTTTTCTCTTCAGAATATAGTAGAATTTATCACCCAGTTTCCTCAGCTTACAAGTTTAAATAACATACTAAGACAACTGGAGGTCCTATTTCATGTCCTGTTAAAATAAAACTCACAATTAAGCTGCAAATAACATGAAGACAACAGTTTCAATTTCCCATTTCTTGGCTTTATTTCAAAATTAGCTTATTTGTAGAACTCACTGTAGTAATAATTCCTTAACCAGAGAATGACAGAATGTTGGAGCTTAAAGAAACATTAAAATTCTCCTAGACCAATCACTCCATTTATCAGAAGACAAATGATGTCTAGTAAGTGGGAAGGAAAAAAAAAAGGAAGCTTAGAATTGTTTTTAATGATGTTTCAAGTAAGAACCAGGATTTTTCTTAAAGTATTCTCCCATCCAAGCACTAACCAGGCCCAACCCTGCTTAGCTTCCAAGATCACATGAGATTGGGCATGTTCACGGTGGTATGGCTATAGACTCTTAATACATTCTCTAATTCTACTTGGAAGCTGAATTTTCAAAACCTGATGGAGACCCAGATCTCATAGTTATATGCATTTATTTTACAAGGAAAGATACAAGTTACAGTTCAAGGATTGTAAATAAAATATTTTGATTCCCAGTGCTCTCTTCATTGAACTTGGGGATATAGTGCATGAGTGCACATGCACATGTGTGTATGTACACATGCACAGATTTGATTCTGGGACAGAAGAGTAGCAGAGTATTCTAATTGATTCTCCAGCTAAGCATGTGGAAGGGTGAGACAAGCTGATCTCGAGAGAACGGTTTTGCAGATCTGTGCAGCCCCTCCTTTGCTACTTCTTTGAGACACTATGTATATGTAACTTTACATTTTAATAGTAATGTGTTTAAAAACAACAAAACAATAAAATTACTATGCTTCTTTTAAGTGAGTCCGTGCTCCAGCTGGACAATGAGGAGCCCAGCTTGCATTAGGGTTACCTGATTGTAACACTAGGAAACTGAAAAGCACAATGGTTAAGGGCTAAGAGTTAAGATTCTGGAGTCACGTTTCCTGCGTTGAAACCTGTCTTTGTTTCTAATCAGCTGTCAGACTTCAGTAAAGTTGTTTGAAGTCTGTGTGCCACCCAGAGTTTTCTCAGCTATAAATTAGAAATAATAAGCTCGTATCCATTTTGTTTTGATACCATCATAATCACCAAATACTGCATTTGTCTTGAGTTAACATTTAAAGTTCAACTACTTAGGTTTAAATCTTTAAAGATAATAAAACTAAAGGTAACATGATAAGCAAAATATTTATTTGTCATTCATGGTATAAATTGCATGAATTTAATAAAAAATAATTTCACATTCACTGTAAGATACAGTGTGGTTTGTTTTTCCTGCATGGAAAACATGACAGAAAACATGTTGAGAACAGAGAATAAGTATCACGATATAAACATATCAAAAGTTTTAACCATTAAACAGTGGTATCTGAAAGTATATCATGTTCTATAAGGTCCTATGAAATATAAAATATTATAAACCCAATATTGCTAGAATCTAGATTAACAGATTAGCAGTTCACAGAATATGAGCTAAAAAGCAATGAATGAAAATGATTGTTAATGTGACCGTATTTTTCTCTTCATTAAATAATGACTTTTATTATGATACATTCTTCATAGGTTGTACCAAGTCCTGTGAAATATAAATTTAGTATTGTGGTAAACAGAATAATGGTGCCCCATTGTTTTAATAATTGGAACATGTGAAAGTGTTACTTTATATGAAAAAATGGTCTTTGTAGATGTAGTTAAAGTTAAGAACCTTGAGACGTGGAGGTTGTTCTAGATTACATGAGTAGGCCTAACTTAATCACACGAGTCCTTAAAAGTGGACAACCTTAGTGATTACGGTTAGAGTCAGAAGCAGACGTGACTATGGAAGAAGGTAGAAAGGATGCAATGTTGCTGACTTTGAAGGTGGAGGAAGGGTTTCAAAGCCAAGGATTGTGAGTGGCCTCTGGAAGCTGGAAATGGCGAGGAAACAGTCTCCCCTAAAGCTTCCAGAAAGGAATATGGCCCTGCTGACAGCTCGATTTTAGCCCAGGGAAACCCATGTTGGACTTGTAACCTACAGAACTTAAGTGTAAGAAAATAGGTTTACGCCACTGAGATTGCGATAATTTGTTGCAGCAGCAGTAGACACTACTACAGATGTTGGTACCCGGAAGAGGGATGCTACTGAAACACACACCTGAAATGTGGAAGTGGCTCTGGAATTGGGCAGTGGGCCGAAGCTAGGAGAATCCAGAGGAGTGTTATAGGAAAAGCCTAGGTTGCCTTTAGTAGGCTGTTAGTAGAAATGTGGATGTTAATGGCTCTGCCAGTGAGGACTGAGAAGTAAGTGAGGTATGGGGTAGAGAAAACATAAATTGCCTCGGAGAATACCTGAATCATCACGAACAGACTGTTAGTAGAAATATGGATGTTAAAGTCACTGTTGGGGATAGCTCAAAAAGAACTGAGGAACTTGCTATTGCAAACTGAAGGAAAAGGGATTTATAGTGGCGGAAAACTTAGCAGGCAGAATAGTGTCCTGCGGTTATGTGGAAAGCAGATTTTGCAAATGATCAAGTTGGATATTTAACTAAGCAGACTTCCAAATAAAGGGTTGAAGGTACAGCCTGATTTTTTTCTTGCTACTTATAGTAAAATATAAGAAGAATGAGTCAAGCAAAGAAAGAAAAAGGAATCAGGGTATAATGATTTTAGAAATTCTCAGCCTGTCCAGATTGTAAAAGACACTAAAATTAAGTGATTTACTGTCAGAAAAGCATGCTGTAGAGAAAAAGCCAAGGCCATGGTTGTACAATACTTTGCTAATACTTCGGAAAACCCTCAGAGTAAGAGTATTCAGTCATACAAAAGGCTCTTTGAAGGATGTGACTTATAGGTACCCTAGTGAAACCAGGAGTGTCTAGGAAGCTTAAGAGCCTTGACTGTCAGCCATCTCAGCAGAAGCCAAAGCAGAGATGGAATTATCTAGAAAAGACCTGTGGACAAGCTTCTTATGTTATGGAGTGAGCCCCTGTGATAGACATTCTTGGGCCATCTGGTAGACTCCATGGTGCTTCAAAGGAGAGAAACAGGAACCAGGGCTCAAGCGGGTCTAGGCCTGTGCCTGGGCTCAGGGCGCACTGAAATTCTCCACTGGAATTGCCTCCCCAACTGGTCCTGTGCACCCAAGGGGAGGAGGTATGTAGAAAATTTCCAGGAGCACTTCTGGTTTCTGGAGTCCATGTGGGGTTAGGGCAAACTTCACATACCAGACATTATCTGGTACTTCCAATGGGGTCTAGGGCAGTAGCCTATGCTCAAACACTTTAGTTTTTTTGCAGTTAAATGCATGAATTCTCATAATGATGGGATAGATCCAGACTATTAGTAAATTCAGTTCAGGTTTTGCCACCAAATGAATTATGAAAAAAACTTACAGTTTTCAAAATTTGGAAGATAGGAATTTTGGGATTACAGGCACGTGTGTGTGCGTGTGTGTGTGTGTGTGTGTGTGTGTGTGTGTGTGTGTGTGTGTCTGTGTAAAGAAAAATGTGGGGAGAGAGGGAGAGGAAGAAAGAGAGAGATTGAAACAGACTGGAGAAGAGGATGGGAATATTTTAGAGGGACAGATTAATTCTGCTTACATGTGTCTGAGCTGGACCCAAAATAGTGGATATATTTTTACAGAGAGGCCACAGGGGTAAGGGAACATTCCAAAGGGAAGAAACAACATAGACAAAGTGGCTGAAGACTGAAAGTGAGGGGCTGCAATCTGAGGGCAGTGAGAAGGATGAGACAGCTAGAACACGGGTGCGCAGGGGAGAATGGTAGGAGATGGGGCTTCTGCTAGACTGAGAAGGCAAAAGAGTGTGGACTGTATTCTGTACCAGCGTGGGCCACCAGAGGCTTCCAGACGGGTAGTGTCATGCATAGTTCTGCCTGTGGCTGTGTGTTAAAGGGTGAGTACATCCAGAAAACTGTGCTCCACAATTTCTCTGGAAGCCCATGAGAGACCAAACCTTGCCACACCATAGTTAGAATTCCCTTTTTGGACCCTGATTGGGTTCAGCTCTCTTCATACATCTGGTTGCCTTCATAGACTTCTGGCCACACTAGGGCATCCCAATAAAGGATTTTTATGAAGGAGGTTCTGTTTTAAATAAATTATGGTTTTTTCCCCTCATCTGTTGTGTATTCCAAGTCCTTGGTCCTGCTCTTGCTTTTTCATTTGCTATATGGAAATATATCCATAGCAGCCATTTCTTCCCCTGGAATCATATCGAATTCAGTCCTGCTAGCAACAGTGGACTCTCTGTCTTGGAACAGAGAGAAGATGCTGTTTAAAGGCTAAAGGAACATAGCTGAAATAAGGTCCTCCTCTGCCTCCTCTACCTAGTCCTTCCTAACAAATATTGTTTACAAAGCAGGTAGATTAAAGGGGCAAAGAACAAATTATACACACACACAAACACAGATGAGAGGTGAGGTGAGATTAAAGCAGGAAAGATATGAAAGCAATGTGTTTTGCTGTCAATAAAATGTCACATTTTGCCTGAGCCCAAATGAAAATAATTCTTAGTTTTGATACTGTGAGAAGTAGACAAATGATCCCAGGATTTACCCTGCAAGGCAAATTGTGAACAGTCAATTGAAACAAAGTCTTGATGTGTATGAAAGCATCATTAGTTTTAATTTTCTCATCTGCCTCACTTGAAATAGATGTCTAAAAGTTGGGCTTAGTCAGACGGACTTATGAAGAGCAGAGTGCTGCAGATTTCCAGAACCAAGCTGCCCTTCTGGAATGCCCTTTGCTATACACTGGGATTTGGGTAAACACTTTTGGTGCAGTGCTTTTTGATCTATTAACACAGATGCCATAATTACATCACTTCAAAGCACAGACAAAAGTCACAAGTCTATTCTGGAAAAAAAAATTTTTCTGAGTTGATTTTAACTATACTGCAAAAGCTGAGAAATAACTGGCCAGGAAAATAAAAGTATGTAACACAGAGAAGGTTAGAATTAGATAAATTATTAAAATCCATATCACACTACATTTGTAGAATCAAAGGGGCAATTTTCTGATATTGGCAGTGGGTCAGTCATCATTGGCAATTGCAGGGTTTCTATCTGTGCTTTCTTTTTCTGTGATTATGTCCTTTTTTTGGACTAAAGATGAGGCAGAACTTGGGCACAGACATTTTTGTTCTGCACTTCTAAATGGAGTGTTCAGCTAGTCCAATTTAGTAAATCAAAGAGATATATGTAAATATAATAAGGACGTGACAAGCAGTTAGTACTCTTATAATTTTAATTCCCCTCTAGAAATACTACTACCTGCACCTATTTGCTTGACTTCTGACTCTACTGTCACTAGAAAACCTATGGTTTTTATTATACTATTTGAAGAAGCAAAGGGTCTTTTATATAGATGTAGGTCCTGGGAACTTTGGGCACATTAATAAACATGATGTACTTCTTTAAAGCTCATCCTGATTTGTGTGGGAATCCTTAGAACCTTTTATTCTATATCATTTTTAATGCGATGGTCACATTAACAATGTGTGGGTGGCTTTTGTTTTTTCAGTGATTCCCTGGCCTAGCTACGGTCCTGATCGTGTGGTATGCTCTTACTATAATTTATAACTCCAGGATGTGCCAGCTGCAGCTGAATCATTCCTAAGACTCTCACCTAGGTCTTGCTGGGTGGGTTCCTTAATGGCTACCATCTGTCATACTCCAGGGTCTGAGACAAATGCTACAGGGGCGCACATGCCATGGGTTAAAGAGTCGACTTTACTGAGGACAGGAGAAACTGATGAAGACACGAAGTGGCGAGAGAAGAGAAGGCACAGCCACCGCCCTGCCTCCCCATCTTCCTGCCATCCTTGGATGCTTTGCCAAACATGCAGGAAAGTGTCTATTCCTGCCCTTCCCCACACTCATTCTCCCTTGTTATGGTGCAAGTGTGAGTGCACCTTTGTCAGTGGGGGGAGTAGAGATCTTCATGTCCAGTAGTCTGTTTGAGTGACAGCTGTTTACAAGCATGGTGTGGGAAAATAGCTGCCCAGTGCCTGGTCATCTTGAGGCCCATGGGAAAGTGCAGCCTCCTTCTGCAGGGAGGAAGCTCCTGTTCCTGTGGGAAGCTGAACTTTGGCGCAGCCCTTCCTATAGGGAACACCTCTCCCTCACCCACAACTCGTCCCAGCTCAGTCACTGTTTGGGCAACCTTGAATAAGAACCAGGGATCCCTTTCAGATACTTCTGATCATTGCTTCTCACACTGCCAGCCCTAGGATAGCACATGCCAAAAGACAGTCATCGAAAGTTTCTTCAACTGGCCAAAAAAGTGTGCATTTCTGCCTTAGATAGTCCTAATGATGTGCCCACAGCCCTGCTCCCAATTCATGCCTGTGCTCATTGTCCTTGCTTAGAATGTTCTAACAGCCTTGCAAACGATCTTTGTGTCTATATCTCCTTCTCTGTATTACCAGCTAAATGTGCTTTCCACAGCTAAATTTCCCTAATGACTCTGTTCTTCGTGGATACAAGTGGTATTTATTCTTGAATGTTCTTGGCACATTACACTCATCTGCTGATGCACAACTCGCAGCCCCTGCCAAGTTCAGCTCCCTCAAAAATTTGGAATCCCCAGAAGTTTTCTTCCATGTGCTTTCCTCCTTCAGCCCCTGCCTGCTTCTGCTTCTCTGCTGGGTGTGCCGGGGCCCTGATGCTCTGTGTTCTGTTCTTGTGGCCCCATTCTTGCTCCTGCTGCTCTGCAAGCACAGTCTTTCTCTGCAGGCCATAACCCTGAGCCCCTGTGAGCACCACCCTCTGTCTAGGTTTGTAACAGAGAAGGGAAAATCATCTCTCTCCCCTCTGAGCCTGGCTCTCTTAGATACCAAGGCCCCAGTGTGTTACAGAGTGTGTTGAATCAACCCATTCAGTGACTTTGTACTGCTCGTGCTCCTGTTAGGACCTTGGCCTTTATCTAGTTGCCTGGAATAGAAGTGAATTCCAGTATGAGCTACAAGGCTGATGCTGCACTCTAAGGAGTGGCCGTCGTGTCAAGCTTATTGAGCCTAGCGCAGGTATTCCTGGGATGAGTTATGTATTCAGGTACTCCTTATCAATAACCCCCACCATCACACACACACACACACACACACACACACACGCACATGCACATGGACATTTCTAATGGAGTACTCCGCACATTTTCCATTTATGTCCCAGACCAATTTTGAATGCCCAGCAATTCCCAGGCTTAACTTAGACATTTATTACATTTCGAAAGTTGGGCTACGTGACCGTCCTAATTTAAAGACATTCCATTATACAAACATGACATTCAGAGCTCTTAAAATGGCCCCTGTGATCCTACATAAAATTCTTTTTCCCTCATTTCCTGCCATCCTCTAGATAACAGTGTAATGTGTGCCTTTCTCAACATATTACGCTTCTCACACCGGCAAGCCTCTACAAAGATTGTCCCCTTCCTGGAACAGACTGCCCTCAATCTATCTATTTGACAAATTCCTACTCAGCCATTGGGGTGCAGTTCAAAAGCCACTCTTCTGCAAAGCATTCTTCGACAGCTGTAGTTACTTTCTTCTCTAGCTCTTATGGGCACATACCACACTGAAAGGCTTGATACTCGTGGTAAACTACCTGTGAGCAGAATCTCTCACTAAACCATAGCTCCCTGCCAGATGGAATGACCTTGACTTACTCAATTTTATATCTCAATTGAGTGCTGAGAAAATTAGCAGGTGTTCAATGTTTATTAAATGGATGGGCAAAGTGTGATGAAAACAACTATACACGCATCTTTATTTTCAAAGCAGACCCATCTTATCCTGAATTAACTTGCCACCAAATTTTCAGATACTCTAGTGGATTATTTGTTCTCTTTCTGTCACTGGTTGAAGTGCTGCAAAGCCAACAGGAAATTTGACAGCTATGTTGTAACAGTTGAAGGAATAGCCCAGTTTCTGAGTGTAAGCAGATCATAAACAAGGCAGAATTTTGAGCCATAGATAAAAACCAAAGGTAGACCTGGAAGGAAGGAAATGGAAAGATGACTGAAGGAGAAGTTTAAGAGGAAAAAAGAGCCAGAAGAGCTCACAGTTTGGAGGTGTAAGAAGAAAGGTCAATTGCTGAGCTGGAGGTGGAAGACATGGGGGCGACGGGAGAGTGGTTGCTGAGTGATGGAAACTGAGCTGCTCCGTGAAAGTTCTGTTCTCTCCTCTCAGTGTGAAGGAGGCAGCGAGGCACGGGGTCAGGCTCCTGCACGGTGAATCAGCCACGTGAAGGCCACGGAGACATGATGGTATTTCATTAATATTAGCAAAATATTAGGAAACAAAGAAACTTCATTAATTTGGATCCTACTGATATAGAATTTGTAGCATTAATGGGATGTGATAAAATGTAGCTTTACACCCGCGCAGAATTTACTATGCAGATTTATGGTATAAATAATCTACTTAAGAAAATCAACAGCTCTCAAGTACCCTCAAGTATTTCTGAAGCATTGATTACATAAAAGCAATGATTCATTTTCTTCTTTAACAAGCCACCCAGAATGTTCTCTATAAACATATCTATCAGTCTATAGTTTGTTGACTTATTTTAAATTATAAATGTATCTGTAAGTAACAGGATTGATTTTCTTGAAAAATATTCATTTTCTTTTCTCAAATGCGGAATGATCTTCTAACCAGATAATACCAATTAGTAATTTTACCCTGTTCATTGTTTAAATATCTGTTGAACACCCACTCAGTTCCAAGGCTTGTGCTACCAGCTGGGGCTGCAAAAGAACCAAGCTCAGATCTTCCATCAGGATGCTGAGAGTTTAGTTGGGAATTTTAATGTATGCAAAAATATCTATAACAGAAAAGGTGAAAACCAAAAAGTTCCATGAGCAAGAGGACATGTGGATTCTTTGGGAGTTCAGACGAGGCAAAGATTACATTCGTTCATTCATTTCATTTGCTTATTATTTTAATTCCAGGATTTTTTAACTTCAGAGGCCATGTAGATTAAAAGTATAGAATACTCTCTGCCCTCAAGGAGTTTACAGTTAATAGCAGAGCTGACTGAGAGTGTGTGACAGAAACGCACTGGTAACTAATCCGTGTAGAAAGTGGGTGGCCCACTGCCTGCGTGGGATGCACCAGCTTCCTCAGTCGCCACAAGCTGTGTCTTGAGAGACAGATAGGAGTTCATTAGACAAAAGAGAAGTCCCCACCACCGTCCCCAACCCCTGCAAGGAACAAGAACCAAGTGAAAGGAAATAGCATAAAAGATTCTGGAAAAACTAGAAGTTGGTAACGTTAAATGATAGGGAAATGCTTAGAGTGGCAAGCAAAGCTGGGAATAGATTTATGAAATGGCTTAATTGTCATGATAAATTATATGTAGTTTGTTTTGGGTTGATATGCAACCAGATCTGAGGAAAATAAGATCTTGGGGTGATCCTGGGCTCCTGTCCAGCTACCCAGCTTATGGTTACAGAACTGTCTGTACCCAGCAAGCCAAGAGGGCTAGTTGTTTATCACCACACTTGCTGAAGTAACTACTCTCACACTTGCTGTTGGCTAGAGGATGAGGACATTAGCTGAAAACCACTAGGGAGTAACTAATGCTAGTTTGAACTGCTTTGATACATTGAATTAAACATTCCCAGAGTCCAAAGAATTATTCTTGCCTACATTTCCCTCTGCTCGGTCAGAGGTTACCTTTTCTTTTCTTTTCTTTTTTTTTTTTTTTTTTTTTTTTTTTTTTTTTTTTTTTTTTTTTTTTTTGCCTGCTTTCACTGGTGTTTAAGCCCAAATATAAATTGGGAAGGAAACCTCTCAATGTCAGATTCACCTTACTCCTCTTTGGGGAAATTCCATTTCTCCCTGCCTGGATTTATGCGATACTTGGTCTCGCCTCACAATAATCCAGGCCTTGTTAACCTTAGTGGGTACTTTCTTACTCATAAAAATCATGTTTATTTGGCAGCATGTGGTGATTCATGCCCTCTAAAAGTTTACAGTCTGAAAAAAGAAATACTGATATGAGTAAGGACAAAGAGATCACCTTAAGGTAGAAGTAGAACAATTGTTTATTTTAAACTGAGTTGGGGGAAGGAAAAAGCAGAAAAGGGATCTGAGGAAAAGCATGGAGGGGAAACATGGCCGACTTGCCACCAAATGAAAATTGGAATAAGAATGGGAAAAGTGAAAAAGTTAAAAGAGGGATAAAGATGGATAGGAACACACATGAGATTTCTTTTTCCTTTTGCTTGTTTATGCCTGACTTACGTTACAGGTTTCATTCTGACATGTTCTGTCTTGTTTTTTATATTGAGAGTTATCATCAATCAATATTTCCTTTTCAAAATAATGTTTCTTGTAAAAGTTAAAAACACAGGCATCCTTTGCTCTTGTGGGCAATCTATTACGTATAAGCAACATCTATTTGATTTGTGTGGGATACCATTGCTGCTTAGCTTCAAATGTTTCCCATGCAGGTGACTTTATAAACAGAGTTACCAACAGATATAGTTCTAGTATTTCTGTAGATGACACTCGTTATTGGGATGTGTTAGTAAAAAAAAATTTGAATTTACCCCAAATTATTCAAAGAATCCCTAGAAAAGAATTGTTTTTATTTTCTATGGTTTTCTAGATTTATAAATAAAATAATATTTATGAGTTTAATTTAAGGAAAGCTACATTTAAAAATTTGTAATTTAATACAATATTAATTTTAAATTCAAGAAACTTAATAGATTTTTCTATACACAAAAGTCTCCTTACACATAAAAATGTCATTGTGTCTCCCACTTGTAACCACGTCAACTGTACCCAACCAAGATTGAACCTATCATTTTTCTCCACAGGCTAACTCCCTTCCCAGTTTCTTTAACACATGGACTGCTACACTAAAAAATAATTTTTTTCTTTGGGGCCACAGTGTTTTATTACAAAAATAGAATAAAAACTTTAAAAACAAAATGATCCTTTCTAATGTAATGAAAAATTTGTTATTTTTTATTGTTTTCTGTGCATGAGTTATGTGCAACTTGAAAAATAGTTCACATGGCTCCCAAGGCGAAGAGACGTGTGAGTTACATATGCTTCATGAGGCCCCGGGATCAAAACTAGCATGAGTTAAATACAACTCACATGGCACGTAATGTGTTAAATGACCCTAATTTTATCCCAGTCATTTAGAGTGGATAACTTGGATTCCTAATTGATATCACTCCTTTTACCCTCTAACAGTGGAGTCAGTTTTTCTTTCAATGTTTCAAGGAGTCAGTCCTTTTTTTATGTGTCCAAAACTTCTGCCATATTTAAAGCTCTTACTACTTCACATTCTGGTCCAATCTTCTCAACAACTCATAACAAGTTAATTATCATTTTCTGATTTCCCTTCTCAAATTAAGAAGGCTGACCACCTGGAGACATCCCCAGACAACTCTGACCCATTGTGTGGAATCTACTCCACACCCCTGGACATACACACACACACACACACACACACACACACACATACATATATATAACAAGCCCTTTATTACATGTCAATAATTTTAGTAAATCAATTTTATCATAAAGTTCAACTTAAAATCAGAACTCTAAAATCATTTTTAAATTTTAAACTGGATTTCATGGTTCATTTGTTACATTTTCTAACATTGCTAATTTTTTCACACATTATAAGTATTTAAAATATCACATAAGGAAATTTTGTGACCTGCACACTAAAGTACTAATACTGTGCATTTTATTTATTTCATTTTTAATTCTACACTTTGCCATGGGTAAAAACTACCTACCCATTAAGAGAAAAATTTGACCTATGTGAATGATGTAAGGCTGATTATTAACCAGTGATTTTTGAACAGAAAAGAATCCCTGAAATTCATGTGTTTCCAGGGTGGATTCCACTTGTGGCATGTATGGGTACATTGTGTACTTTTTATGGTCAAGATGACTACTGGGGACTCAGATTTCCTCCCTTTCAGCTAAGTCTGGTTTCCAGATTCCAATTCCTCTTGGCTACATCTGCATTGCTACAAAGGTTGCAAATATCCTTCACTACTAGATTGGATTCTGCCTGTCTTTAGCTTTCAGGACACTTACAGGACATATAGTAAGTAGTACTCCTTCCTTTGTGGAGGGAAGCCTGCCCTCATGGCATGATGACAGCTAACTATCTCACAGATCTCTTAAATGCCTTCTGAATTCTCCTTTCTTTATTTTTTCACATCGTTTTTGTCTTGTTAGTCTCTAGTTCTAAGAATGTTAATGTCATCCATCGGCTAGTACATACTCCACATATCATCATCTGACTCAGCAATCTCAATAATACAGTCCAGTTACTGACAAAGCTAGAGATGGATTTGGGGTGGTCCTCATAAAATGTGGATGGAGGCTTCATCCATAGAAATGAGTGCATGTGGAATGAACAGAACAAACGGTAGAGCCTTGAGTGTTGCCAAAGTTTAGGGGTCAAGAGGAGAGGGAAAAGGATGTTAATGAACAATAAGAAATCATCTGAAGGTATATAACTCATTGGTAACAGTAAGGATACAAATACAGACTACTCTATTGCTGTCATTACGTGTTTAAACCACTTACATCTAGAGTAGGAAGACTAAAAGACAAACCTATCAAAAATAACTACAACAACTTTTTGAGAGATGGATAGTATAAAAAGATATAGACAGAAACAACAAAAAGTTACAAAGTGGGAGAGCGTGGAGTTAAACTGTAGAATTTCTATTAGATTTCTCTTTGCTTGTATATTTGTTTGTAAGCAGAGTTGTCATATGTTCAAAATAATTGCTTATAAAATGTTTTTTGCAAGCCTTGTGGTAACCTCAAATGAAAAAACCTACAACAGATACACAAAAAATAAAAAGCAAGAAACTAAAACAAACTACCAGAGAAAATCACTTTTAACAAAGGAAGACAGGAAGGAAGGAAGAAGGAAGAAAGGAAGGAAGAAATAGAGGATCACAAAACAATCAGAAATCAAATAACAACATGGCAGTGGTAAGTGCTTACCTATCAATAATAACGTTGAATTTGAATGGACTAAATCTCCAATCAAAACACAGGCCTGGTGCAGTGGCTCATGCCTGTAATTCTAGCACTCTGGGAGGCCGAGGCAGGAGGATTGCTTGAGGCCAGGAGCTTGAGACCAGCCTGAGAGAGAGGAAGACCCTGTCTCTACAAAAATTAGAAAAAATTAGCCAGGCATGGTAGCATATGCCTTTAATATACTTTAGTCCCAGCTACTCAGGAGGCTGAGGCAGGAGAATTGCTTAAGCTCAGGAATTTGAGGTTGTAGTAAACTATGATGATGCCACTGCATTTTAGCCCAAGCAACAGAGTAAGACTTTGCCTCTAAAAAAAAAAAAATGAAAAAAGAAAGAAAAGAAAAGGAGTGGCTGAATGGATATAAAAACAAAAGCCAACTATATGCTGTCTGTAAGAAATCCACTTCACCTATGGAAACACATAGACTGAAAGTAAAGGGATTGAAAAAGATATTCCATGCAAATGGAAACCAAAAAAGAGCAGGAGTAGCTATACTAATAACAGATAAAAATAGATTTCAAGACAAAGTATGTAAAAAGAGACAAAGAAGGTCATCATCTAATGATAAAGGGGCCAAATCAGCAAGAGGATATATCAGTTCTAAATATATATACATCCAACACTGAAGCACCAAAATATATAAAGTAAATATTGTCAGAGCTAAAGAGAGAGATAGATCCCACTACAATAATTGTTGGAAACCTTAGCACTCCACTTTTTGCATTGGACAGATCATCCAAACAGAAATTCAACAAAGAAACATTAGACTTAATCTGCACTACAGACAAAATGGACCTAATAGATATTTACAGAACATTTCATCTAACAGCTGCAGAATACACATTCTTCTCCTTAGCTCATGGATCATTCTCAAGGGTAGACCATATGTTAGGCCACAAAACAAGTCTTAAAAAATTCAAAAAATTTGAAATCGCATCAAGTATTTTGTCTGACCACAATGGAATAAAACTAGAAATCACAAAGGAACATTGGAAACTATAGAAACACATGGAAATTAAACAGTATGCTCCTGAGTGACCAGTGAGTCAATGGAGAAAGTAAGAAGCAAATCAAGAAATTTCTTGAAACAAATGAAAATGGAAACAGAATATATCAAAACCTGTGGGTTACAGCAAAAGCAGTAATAAAAGTTCATACCTGAAAGTGCCTGCATCAAAAAAGTAGAAAAGCTCCAAATAAATAACATAGTGATGCATCTCAAAGAAATAGAAAAACAAAAGCAAACCAAACCCAAAATTAGTAGAAGAAAAGAAATAATAAAAATCAGAGCAGAAATAAATGAAATTGAAACCAAGAAATGAAAAATAGAAAAGATCAATGAAATGAAAAGTTGGTTTTTTGAAAAGATAAACAAAATTAACACACCTTTAGCCAGACTAAGAAAAAAAGAGAGAAGACCCAAATAAATAAAATCAGACATTACAATTGATAACTGCAGAAATTCAAAGGATCATTAGAAACTACTATGAGCAGGTAAATGCCAATAAATTCGAAAACCTAGAAGAAATGGATAAATTCCTACATACATACAAACTACCAAGATTGAACTAGGAATAAAATTCAAAACCTGACTAAACCAGTAACGAGTAACAATATAGAAGCAGTAATTAAAATTCTGCCATCAAAGAAAAGCCCAGTACCTAATGGCTTCACTGCTTAATTCTACCAAGCATTAAAAGAAGAACTAATACCAATCCTACTTTTAAACTATTATAAAAAATCAAGGAGGAGGGAATATTCCTCAACTCAATCTATGAGGCCTGTGTCACCCTGATAGCAAAACCAGACAAAGACACAACAAAAAAGGAAAACTATAGGGCAGTATCTCTGATAAATATAGATGTAAAAATCCTCAACGAAAAAACTGGCAAACTGAATTCAATAACATTAAAAAGATTATTAATCACAATCAAGTGGGATTTATCCCAGGATGCAAGGATGGTTCAACACAACACAAATCAATGTGGTATATAATATCCACAGAATGAGGAACAAAAATCGTATGATTATTTCAACTGATGCTTAAAAGCATTCCATAAAATTCAACATCCCGTCATAATAAAAACTCACAAAAAACTGGATGTGGAATAACTTACCTCAGTGTGATAAAAGCTATATGTGACAGACCCACAGCTAGTATCATACTGAATGGAGAAAAACTGAAAGCCTCTCCTCTAACATCTGGAAGAAGACGAGGATGCCCACTTTCACCACTGTTAGTCAATATACTGCTGGAAGTTCTAGCTAGAGCAATCAGACAAGAGAAAGAAATAAAGGGCACCCAAATTGGAAAGTAAGAAGTCGAATTATCCTTGTTTTCAGGATATGATCTTATATCTAGAGAATCCTAAAGACTCCACACACACACACACACACACACACACACACACACACACACACACCAGCTATTAGAATTGATAAACAAATTTGGTAAAGTTGCAGGATACAAATTCCACATACAAGAATCAATAGTATTTCTATATGCCAACAGTAAACAGTATGAAAAAGAAACCAAGAAAGTAATTGCATTTATAATAGCTACAGATAACATGAAATACCCAGGAATAAACTTAACCAAAGAAGTGAAAGCTCTCCATAATGACAACTATAAAGCATTGATGAAAGAAATTGAGAAGGACACAAAAAAATGGAAAGATATTCCATGCTCATGGATCAGATTGTCAAAATGTCCATACTGCCTAAAGCAATCAGATTCAATGTAATCCCCATCAAGATACCAAAGACATTCTTCACAGAAATAGAAAAAATAATTCTACCATTTATATGGAACCACAAAAGGCCCAGAATACCAAAAGCCATCCCAAGCAAAAAAGAACAAAACTGGAGAAATCACATTACCTGACTTCAAATTATACTACAGAGCTGTAGTAACCAAAATAGCATGGTACTTGCATTAAAAGAGACACAAACCAATGGAACAGACTGGAAAACCCAGAAATAAATCCACACAGCTATAGCGAACTTATGTTTTGACAAGGATGCCAAGAACATCCAGTGGGGAAAGGACAGTCTCTTCAATAAACGATGCTGGGAAAACTGGATATCCATATGCAGAAGAATGAAACTAGACCCTTATCTCTCACCATTTACAAAAATCACACCAAAATGGATTAAAGACTTTAAGACCTGCAACTATGAAATTACTAAAAGAAAACTTTGAAGAAATGTTTCAGGACATTGGTCCGGGCAAGGACTTCTTGAGTAATACCGCCAAAGTACAGGCAACCAAAGCAAAATTGGACAAACATAATCACATCATATAAAAGGAAACAACCCACAGAATGGGAGAAGATATTTGCAAAATACCCATCTGACATGGGATTAATAACTAGAATATATAAGGAGTTCCAACAACTGATAGGAAAAAATCAAATAATCTGATTGAAAAAATGGGCGAAGGATCTGAATAAACATTTTTCAAAAGAAGACATACAAATGGCCAACAGATATATGAAAAAATGCTCAACATCATTAGTCATCTTAGAAATGCAAATCAAAAGTAGAATGAGGTATCATCTCACCCCAGTTAAAAGAACTTTTATCAAAATGACAGGTAATAACAAATGCTGGCAAGGATGTGGAGAAAGTGGAATCCTCATACTCTGTTGGGTGGAATGTAAATTAGTGTAACTACTATGGAGAATGGTATGGAGGTTCCTCAAAAAACTAAAAATAGAACTATCATATGGCCCTGCAATTCCACTGATGGTATATATATATATCAGAAGGAGGGGAATTCAGTATATTCAAAAGATATCTGCAGTCCCATATTTATTGCAGCACTATTCACAATAGCCAAGATACTAAATCAACCTAAATGTCCATCAGTGGATCAATGGATATAGAAATTGTGATGCATATTCACCATGGAATATTATAGAGCCACAAAAAAGAATGAATTCCTGCTACTTGCAACAACATGGATGGAACTAGAGAATATTATGTTAAGTGAAATTAGCCAAGCACAGAGAGACAAATCTCACATGTTCTCACTCATATGTGGCAGCTAAATATTAAAAGCAATTGATCTCATAGAGACAGAGAGGTTAGGAAGGTTAGCAGGGAAGAAGCTATGAAATGGGGGTGGTTAATGGGTAAAAAAATATAGTCAGATGGTTAAATAGAATTAAAATATTTGATAGCACAACAAAGTGACTATAATCAACAGCAAGTTAAGTTATACTTTAAAATAACTAAACAAGGCCGGGCATGGTGGCTCATGCCTGTAATCCTAGTACTCTGGGAGGCCAAGGCAGGAGAACTGCTGGAGTCTAGGAGTTCGAGACCAGCCTGAGCAAGAGCAAGACCGCATCTCTATAAAAAATAGGAAAATCAGCCAGGTGTGGTGGCACATGCCTGTAGTCCCAGCTACTTGGGAGGCTGAGGCAGGAGGATCACTTGAGCCCAGAAGTTTGAGGTTGCAGTGAGCTATGATGACACCACTGCACTCTACCCAGAGTGACAGAGCGAGACTCTGTCACAAAAAAACCCCAAAACCTAAAAGAGTAGAATTGGAATGTTCCTAAAACAAAGAAATGTTAAATGCCTGAGGTGATGGACACCCCAATTACCCTGATTCAATTTTTTTACATTGTATGCCTGTATCAAAATATTACATGTACCCTATAAATATATTCAACTATTATGTACCCATGATGATTAAAAATTTTTTTAAAAAGAATTTAACCTCTAGTGACAAAAAAAAAAAGAAAGAAAAAAGAAATATGGGAGGGGGTCCAGGATCATACAGAGGCATGAGAACCAAGAATGAAAAGAGCTTCAAAAAATGGAGGATGATGGATAGTTTCAAAGAACCAAGAGGTCATATGAGGTTAGGGATGAGAAAAAGTGTTGGAATTGGCTGGAAGGAACTAGTTGAGCCTGGGTTTTGATTTCAGTCATGTTCCTGATATTACTGCCATGGTACTCCCCCTCAAAAACTAAATGATGAATATGGTTGAAAATTGATTCCTTGATGACATTCTAAAGTAGCTAATTGCTGTTCAAGACTAAAGGATGGTCATAATTGCCTTTAAGTATATGAATAAGAATGACCAAATGTTTACCATATTTTGAAAAGTGCTTAATGAAAGAGAACATCTTTAAAGCACATTCACACAAGAAATAACCATTAAACAAAAAGAAGAATATCTTGGAATTTGATGGAGGATCTAGCCTTAGATATCTTCAGGAAGAACATAGGAAATCATTATATATTTATGCATGTATATGTCAGTATGATCTGTTCAGGAAAGCAGAAAAGTGAAATGATATCTAGGTTCTTTAAAAAGCCTTGTTATGAATTCTTGTAAAGGAATTGAGTAATATATTTGAAATGCCAACAAGAATTCCTAGAACCTGAAGAGTGCTCAAATAATATTACTCATCTTGTCACCAGCTCTGGATATTCACTCACTCATTTCAAAGTTTGTGTGCATCAGTGTACTAGGTATTAGGGATGAATCATTAAACAAGACACTATATCAACACTCATGAACCTTACATTCTAGTAGTGGAGACAGGTGGAAAAAAGTAAACAGATATGAATAAAATAATTACAATTTCTTAGGCATTCAGCAGTGCAGAACACCTGAATAGGGCACTAGGGATGACTACTTCAGAAAGATATCTAAGAATGCCTCTTTGAGAATGATGGTGAGGCCTGAATGATGAGGATGTGACAGCCATTCAAAGAGTGATAGGAAGTGCTTTCCATGAAAAGGAAACAGCTTGTATGGTGATCTTGATACTGAAATGAAATTGGAGTTTTTAAAGGGATAGTGTAGTGAAGCTCTGTGCAAAGAGAAGAGAGACACAAGAAGAGACTCGGGCCCAGACCACGGAGGACTTTCTGGATCTCGTGAGTGACTTCCGGACTTATTCTTAGTTTGATTGGACACTGTGGAAAGGTTTTAAGCAATGGAATGATACAATCTGCTTTTTGGTATTTTTAAAAAATGCCTTGCCTTATGTGTAGTGAATATATTGAAGAAGGGCAAGAGTGGAAGCAAAAAGACTAATTAAGAAGCTGTTGCAAGAGATCAAAGCAAGAGGGGATGGCCAGCAGAACAAAGATGGAGAGATTCGAGATAGATTTTGGAGACTATATTGACAAGACATGCTGAAATCTTGGATATGATGGGTAAGGAAAAGGAGAGTTATACCATAGGCACCTGAGTGTCATAAACTGACATAGGAAATTCAGGAGGTGGGCCAGGCCTAAGAGGAGTGTTGCATGAGCAGCTGAGTTAGTATTTGAACCCATTGAGGTTGAGATGCCTAGAAGATATTCAAGTGGTGACATCAAAATAGAAGCAAGGTGCCGTATGCAGTTAGAGAAAATAACATTTACGTGCAGTTATAAAGCAACTTGCAGTTATCTATGCAACAACCTGTTGACATGAAAAACTGGATCCAACCTATTTAAGTATCAAAAGTACATAGAGTTTACCTTTCCTGGACTTAATCAGGAAAGGTTTCTTGTTTTGCATGCTTCATGTTAGTATAGTTAGTGGTTCCTTTGAATGAATATACATAGTTCAAGAATGTAGCCAGCGTCCTCCTTACTGCCACAAGCTAACTGATTTGTGATAGTTTCAAGATGCTCTTGGTGAATGACCACAGTCAATATGTTTTCATCCAAGAAGAAAAATTCCTACTCTTGGTTTGTGCTGAATTTTAACATGTAGAGCCCAGCATGAATTTGTAATTTTCATCCAACTAGATTTTCCCTTCTGGGAAAAATAATCTCATATGTTAAAAGTTTTTTTTTTTTTTTCAGGGGTTGGGCGCGGTGGCTCACGCCTGTAATCTTAGCACCCTGGGAGGTCGAGGCAGGAGGATCGCTTGAGCCCAGGAGTTTGAGGTTGCTGTGAGCTAGGCTGATGCCATGGCACTCTACCCCAGGCAAGAGAGTGAGACTCTGTCTCAAAAAAAAAAAAAAGTTTTTTTTAACTTTTGGCTTGCTATTAGTCATTAGAAAAATTAAGGCTACATGTCTGAATTATACCTTTGATAAAGCCAGTCACTGGGAATGAAAGATTAAATGTATTGAATTTGTCACCAGCTAGAAAGGCTGGTTATGTTTTCATTTTTCTCAAAAGCTTTAAAGTCATTTCCTTGAACAAAATCAACCAGCTATGCACTTTGAGTACCTTTTGCGGGACATTTTATGAGTAGGGTTTTTTTTTTTTTTTAAGGTCCATTAAGCCAACATTGTACTTTTACATCTATATTTTAAGTTGCACTTTCCTTTTTACTTTTCATGTACAATTTGGTAGGTGAACACAAATTATTCAAATGCTATTTCCATCTTAAATCTTAATACTGAAAACTGGTTAGAGATAAAAGGACTTTAATGAATTATTAATAAGCATAGGGAGGTGATGATAAAGTAGATCTAAGCTGCCACTGATCTCTTCTAAATATGCACACATATCTAGGGACAAGGAAATATTATTGTTGTACACGTAAAAGAGCTTGAATATTCCAAGTCATATCTAACTTGTGTTCTAACTGTCCTTCTGGTACCTGCTAAAGTTACTTACTTTTAACTTACCCTTTAGTGAGTATAGGTCATTCTCAGAGAGGTAGGCACTGTCCTCACTTTACAGATAAAATACCAAAACTTAGAAATATTATTTAATCTGCCAAAAGAATGGATGGAGCAGGATTTAAATCTAGGTCTTCCTTCCTCTATAGCTTTTTCTATTACTCTACATTACCATATGGGGAGGTTTGATACCAGAATCTACCTACAGAAGTGGATAATATTCATGAGGAAGATAAGGAATAGTACTGAAGTTACAGCTTCGGAAATCTCAGCATTATTTTTGGGTATAGAATTTCCCTCTGCAAGTGGGAGCTTACATTTCTTTGTCCCCAGGCCCTGTTGGTGAACTCATTAGTCTGGGACATCACCTTTAGTGGTACTGAAAATGGGGTGATTAATGAGGTAGTAGATAGATATCTGTTGATTCTCAGTTCACCCTTTCTTAGAAGTTGCCAAAGGATGTGTTCCAGCAAAATGAAGAAAACCAAGAAAGAGGAAAATATGAATTACAGGAATCAAGGAGGGTCTCCTTGGCCTTTGGCCACTTAAGAACCCTGGGACTTACGTGTTCGGTCTTTGGTGGCACCTTTGCTGCGGCTCTATGCCTAAGCACCTTGGCCTAATAATGGGTGGACAACTCTATTGGTGGTTCTTCTCCTTCTCTGACAAAGCCAGTAAAGGGAATCAGCACAAAGGTCCCTTAAGCGATAATTGTTGATGAGGTTTCTTGTGGTCACCTAGGCACAAACTTCTGCAGAGGTAGTGCCACCTCCTAGTATTATATTTGTGAAGGCTGAGGTCCTGTCCGCTCATAAAACCCAGCCCCCTTCCCAGGATTCATTTCTGGTTAGTGCCGACCTTTACACCCTTGCCAGGTAATACAGTTTTAGTTCCTCATGGTCCTGGCCAGAATGTGCAAAATGGTAGTATTAGATGAGCGAGCTCTGAGCAGTAGACATGCCCTACCTACACTTCCTTGTGTTTTATATTAAAAAGAAAAAGCTAAAAATATTTTTTAAATGGGAGAGTTAACATAAAATACTGGATTTTATGTTTTCTTTAAAATGCAGGAAATCTGGCAATACTGGGCCCATAGACCTTCATGACAACAGTCAAGTGGGGCTGATTTGAGTCAGTTTACTTTAGGTGCAGCAGACATTTCCAAGTTCCCACAACCTCTACCAGTCTCCATTGTTTTTACCCAAAGGATTTTAATTTGTTTCATGCCACGCCGTTGTAGGTACTTGAGTTTTCAGCCTCTACCTACAGCACCAAACTGCAAAGCCCAGTTTATTAGCCACCCCCTACTAGATAGAGAGCTTCCATTTGGGGTACAAAGTCCTAGCTTCCTCTTGAAAGGTGTAAGGGAAGAGGGAACACAACACACCAGTTAATTTCTCACTTATCCTGCCACGTACCGCAGAAGAACCTCAGCTTGGAAAAGATGAAAAACTTGCCTAGAGATATATGACTCAAGTTGGGATTTGAATTCAGGACTTTCTGTCTCTGAAGTCCAAATGCTTTTTCTTACAAAATGGGAAATGGCATTATGAAATAAAGTGGAAGTCAATGTATTTTCCCAAAAAGATTTTATCGATTCCACACCCTAGTATTTTTTACCTGTGAAAAGAGAAATCCAAATGATCACTTGACAAAAAATTGAACAGATGGTCATTACTTAATTGTGTTCTGTTTCAGTTGCCCTGATCTCCCACTTGGCAACAAAACTACAATGTATTGTACAAATATTTTCATAATTTGTAGCCAATTGATTATGTGCCAAATGACTATGATTTGAAGATTGCTGTTACAAAGTGTATATACATATAAAAATTATATATTATGTACACACACACACACTGACATGTTTGCCATAATTTGCTTTCTCAAGGAGCTGTCTTTCATTAAAGTTATCAATAGCCAGAATATACTGTAAATTTATAACAGTGAAATTATATTTTCATATATTTAAGGTATACAATATGATGTTTTGATATATGTATACATTGTAAAATTGTTACCATAGTCAAGCTAATTAACATACCCATCACCTCACACAGTTACAATTTGTGTGTGTGTGTGTGTGCGCGCGCGCGAGATAAGAACATTTAAGATCTCTCTTAGCAAATTTCAAGTATGTGATACAGTATTAACTATAGCAGCATGCTATAGATTAGATCTCAAGAATTTATTCATCCTGCATAACTGAACCTTTGCCAACATCTCTCCACTTTTCCCTCCCCCCAGACCCTGGCAACTACCATTCTACTCTCTGTTTTTAGGCATTTAACTTTTTTAGATTCCATATATGAGTGAGATCATGCATTGTTTGTTTTTCTGTGTCTGGCTTATTTCACTTAGCATAATGTTCTCCAGGTTCATCCTTGTTGTCATAGTGACAGGATTTCTTTCTTTTTAAAGGCTGATTAAGATTTAATTGTCTATATGTATATATTACATTTTCTTCATCCATTCATCCATTGGCAGACACTTAGGTCCTTTCTATATCCTGGTTATTATGAATAGTGCCTCAATAAAGATGGAAAAAATCTTTACAATTAAAAAAAGACTGATGTTATATGTTAGTATAACCAAAGAGAATTAACTGTAAATTTCTAGCATTTGGAGTGCTAACCACATGAATGTAAAAGTTGTTCAGTGTGCTGTCAAGAAGGGAAATTGTTATTAATATTTAGATGCTTAATTCATGTGGGAAGATGGTTGTGGGTCTAGTGTTCAGTTCTGAAAGTAAAGGTGTATCTATAAAAAGGATGGTATAGAAAGTTTATAGGAGCTAAAAATAAAATGAAGATAAATGGAGATGAGTGCTGGAAATGGAATTGTAAATTGAATTAGGAGAAGGGGGAAATTAGTGGTTTTCAGGTCTTGTACAACTAACTTGCTTAGCATATCACAGCCAGATCATCATCACCAACTCCTGATTGGCTATCACTGTAATTTATATTGAAGTCTACTATGATTCAGAAAGACATTCATTCCAGAATTGAAAAACTCGGGATATGATGCCATTATCTCTGAAGCCAGAGCAATTAGAAAAGAAAATATTCATGACTATAAAATTAAATATTATAGAAAATAAAAAATAAATACATTTCTTTAAAAATATGTATAGTCAGATTTTACCCATAAAATACAAATGATGAAGGTTTATAGACTTTTCTATTCTTAGGTTTGATTTTATGGCCAAATTATGAAGTTTCGAGAACTTTTAGTCCTTTCAATTTTACTTGATAATGACACAAAACCACTGTTGGTTAAAATAGGGAATAAAACAAACACTAAAAAGTTTTCATAATATTTTTAAAAAATTCTATCTCCAGAATTTTATTTTGCCAATTCTCTTAATCATTTAATCAAATGGCATATTAAAATGCCTCCTTAGGCAAGGTGCTGTGAAGAGAGTCATGAAAGCATGCTAAATGGACATATTTCCTTAAAACTTGTATTTTCAAGGCATTAGTGGATTGATGCAGATAGACAGAATGTGAAGAATTGCAGAAATTGTCTGATCTCACACAAGCTTTGTGCTGTGGGTGTGGAGGTGGCTGATGATTGTTTGTGGAAGGTAGAGGACACATTCCCTCGGAAAGATGTTTACATTGACTTCAGGTCACCAATATCTGTGACCTGAAAGTAGTTTCTCCACAGTAAAGCCTCAACAAAATCAACTGCAGTAAATTCTTGGAAATCTAGAATTGTTCCTAGAAAATCAACATTCTAAGATAAAGGTTATGGCCCCAGAATTTTTGTTTTAATAATTTTGAAGGTAATTATTTTAAAAATGTAT
>RJWJ010008090.1:0-54853 GCA_004363605.1 Indri indri | reverse complement strand
GGCTGCAAATACAGATTATCATTAGCAGAGAGGTCTGACTGCACAATAAATGTAATGCACTTAAATCATCCTGAAACTATTCTCCCCTTCCCCCCTGGTCTGTGGAAAAATTGTCTTCCACAAAACCGGCCCCTGGTGCCAAAAATGTTAGGGACCACTGGCTTGAGGGCAGGAGTTTGAGACCAGCCTGAGCAAGAGTGAGATCTCATCTCTACAAAAAAATAGAAAAATTAGCTGGGTGTGGTGGCGTACACCTCTAGTCCCAGCTGTCCAGGAGGCTTGAGGCAGGAGGATCACTTGAGCCCAGGAGTTTGAGGTTGCAGTGGACTATGATGATGCCACTGCACACTAGACCAGGGGACAGAGCAAGACCCTGTCTCAAAAAAAATATATATGTATGTATATATAAAAGAGAAGTCGCCTAATTGTAAACAGATGTTTCTTCATAGGCTTGTCTAAACCGCTGCTACTCAAAGTACGATTTGTAGGCCAGCAGCATGGCAATCGCCCTGCTGTTGTTAGATACGCAGAATTTTGGGGACCCACCCCAGGTATACCAAAGCAGAATGCTGATTAACAAGAACCCCAGGTGCTCGAAAAGGCACCACATGCCTTTATAATTACATGGGCACTTTATATGCGCTATCAAATAAGAGCCTTAGCCAATTAAAACAAAACAGCTTTGCTTGCCTTAAATTGCCTTTTCATGAGGGCTTTTGCAGACCACGGGCTACCAGGGGCGCCACTTGGTGGCAGCACAAATACATTTTACATTTCCAGGACAAAGATCACACACAGAAGTCCAATATCATCATTTAAAGTAATTGTAGTTTTAACACAATTGGCTTGGGCCTTAAAAAAAAAAGTCCATGTTAGAAGACACCAAAATGGGCTGAGAAACTGCTCTAGATTAAAAGAGACCAAAGAGGCTGAACAACTAAATGCAGCATGTGATCCTGGATTGGATCCCAGACCTTTAAAAAAAACGAGAAAAAAAGCTATTAAAGGACATTATTGAGCCAATTGGGAAAATTGAATATGGAATGTATATTGGATAATAATATAGAATTAAATTTCTCAAGCGTGATAATATACTGTGGTTATGCCAAATGTCCTCATTCTTAGGGATACATGCTGAAGTAGTATTAGAAATAAAACATGATGCCTGCTCCTAACTTTTGAAAATTCAGCAAAAATTAAAATAATTTTTTAAAATATGTGTATATATATACACAGAGAAAGCAAACAGGCAAACATTAAGAACTAGCGAATCTAGGTAAAGAATATACAAATGTTCATTGTACTATTTCTTGCAACTTTTCTGAAAGCTTGAACTTTTTCAAAACAAAAAAAGAGAGAACCGTCATCTTTGGATACACTTTAAGTTGCAAGAAACTACTCAAGCTGCAGACCTGGGCCCTGGGCATCAGGCAGTAACGGCTGTGCTATCCTTGACTTCCTCCCTCAACGGTTAACTCTGTTTCTCTGGCTTCTTGTCCTGCAGAGGTTCATCAAACCTACGAGCAAACGGAAAACTGAAGAGATGGCGTCCTACCTCTGTGGGCTGTGGAAGGAGTGGAGGTGGACATCGGATCCCTGTTTTTAAAAACGGAATAACTGTCATCATCGAAAGTCACTACCTGTAAGTGAACGGAGCTCACGGCAAGTTAGGACTGTCTCCCTCATGTCACCTGCATTGCTGAGCACACGGCGGAAGGACAGACAACTGGTCAACGGGCAGAAGGGGAAAGTTTGAGTGGAAGAGCCATGGGTGCTCAGCTGCAAGGAGACCAAGTCAGACAGAAGGATGCCACCCTGTCTGCTGCTGTACGACTGTGAGTTGATCTCCTTACTCTGGGGGCGGGGGTGGTCTCTGTCAAGGCAGGGCAAGGAAGCCCAAGCCCCTCCTATTTTCTCCCCCCACCCATAGCTTGAAAGCTGCTTTGTTTCCTGAGACCCTACTGTATCCCAGGCACAAGGCCAAGTCCTGGGGGTAGAGCAAGGAGCCAGATAGAAGGTTCCAGCCCTTAGAACTGTGCCCTGGGGAGACAGGCATGAAATGGCCAAATGACACACAACTAATCAGAGGTGACCCCAGGCCTGCAGAGGCAGGAAGGTGCACAGGAGTGGGGACAAGAGTCAAGCAGGCAGGCCGGGCGTGGTGGCTCACGTCTATAATCCTAGCACTCTGGGAGGCCGAGGTGGGCGGATTGTTTGAGCTCAGGCGTTCGAGACCAGCCTGAGCAAGAGCGAGACCCCGTCTCCACCAAAAATAGAAAGAAATTAATCAGACAACTAAAAATATATAGAAAAAATTAGCCGGGCATGGTGGCGCATGCCTGTAGTCCCAGCTACTCAGGAGGCTGAGGGAGAAGGATCGCTTGAGCCCAGGAGTCTGAGGTTGCTGTGAGCTAGACTGACGCCACGGCACTCACTCTAGCCCTGGCAAAAGAGTGAGACTCTGTCTCAAAAAAAAAAAAAAAAAAAAAGAGTCAAGCAGGCGAGACTGCTCAGAGACAGTGACATTTAGGATGAGAATGAGTTAGCAAGTTTAATTCATCAAAGTCACATAAACTGAATGTGCAACTGAAACTGGAAAAAAACAATTGGTTGGTTTTCCTTAGGCTTTAAAAAATACTCAGGAGTCTACGCAGACCCTCTCACTGCCTTTGCAGACCCTGAGGGGTAGGGGCCTGCAGAGGAGTTGGGAACCCCTGTCCTACACTGCCGGAAAGTGGGGACAGCCTGGAGGCTGTTTGTTGCTTGGTTTTGAGCATCTCACGCAGGTGGGGTTATGTGTGGCTCCCGGTGGGGCAGTGGTGGGGAGGGTGCATACTCAGGTCTAGCCCTGCATCCGCCTCGCCCAGAAGGCCTGTTCAAGTGCTCACTGCAGACAGCCACATGCACTCACTCCCCTAAGTGTAGCCTTTTGCCTTCTGGAAGCCCAGGATGGCCTATACACATGTCCCTTGACCTCATTTATGAGGTTTCCATAACCAAAGATATGCTGGAGATAATCAACCATGCTATTTTGTTGGGGACCGAGAGGTCCCCAGGATGCAGGACTTTCAGTGTTAAAAACTGGGAAAGACCCAGACAAGCTGGGATAAGTTAGTCACCCCAGATGTGACCTTGGTTCCCAGCTCCAGGTGACGGGAGGTCCCTCAGTGCTCGGCTACAGGGAGCACTGTTGCCCTAGGCTGACGGTTCTCCACCCAGGCTACACACTGGTCACCTGGGAAACTTAAAAATGCTGACGCACAGGCCCCATTTCAAACAAACTGTAATGGCTGAGGCTTGGACATCAATATTTTCAAAAATCTCCCCAGGTGATTCAACTGTGCTTTCAGAGTTGAAGACCAGTGCTGTGTGGGTTTCCTGCTTCCCTTCTGAGGAGAGACAGGCAATCCCAACTAGAATCTGAAAATGTCTCCATTTGGCCACCAGGGGTCCCATTACTGCAGCCCCAGAGCATTGGGACTTGGGGGTGCAGGGTCCAGGCTTTTCTGGGACTCACAGTTGCTCAGATGCTTGGAAAATGACAGATCAGCCTGAACCTGACCTGCAACCTCAGGCTACAGACATGGAACCGAGTCACCTGAGGCTCCATCCCAGGAGAGCAGGACCCAGTGGGATTTGGTAGCAGGGAAAGACGCTGGTCTCCAAAAACGGCAAAATTCACACCAGCGGGGCTGACTTGTGCTGCCTACCGATCATTTAATGTCCATCTGGCCCCACTAGGAGATGGCTGTCCATGGGCTACCTAGATACCTGTAAAAATCTGGCTGCATTGCGTGTTGGAGTCTTACCATGAGCCGCCATATTTTAGATGGGGCCACACCTGGAAAATCCAGGCCGTGTGGGGCAGGTGTGGGTGGGTGGAGGAGGTGCACGTTCACAATCTGAAAAAACACAGTCCTTGTTTTTGTAAAATCCCAGTGTTATTGGCTACTGAAGCTCAGGCCTGTGTCTCCCAGACCCTGGCTGTATCACGGACTCCATTGCTGCATTTCCTGCTGACTTCATTGCATTTGTATGATTTTAAATTACAAATATGATGCATGTTTATTGTGGGGGAAAATTCCAACAATAAAGAAACATAAACCCTCATTTACAACCATTTCCCTCTCCCCGAGACCCTGCTTAGCAAGAACATGCGTTAACAGATTCTTCCAGTCTTTTCCCCCTCTATTTATACACCGGGCTTTGCATGTTCCTTAAGGGCAGGGGCTTCTTGGTTTGCCTTTGTATCTGTGGTACCTGGCATATTAAATTATTTCCTTTTACATAAATGAGATCATGCGACATATTTTTCTTCTGCCTGCTGTTTTCATTTATTTAATAACAGCTGTTATTTGCCTGTCATCTAGAGAGGTCTGCCTTATTTTTTTGTTTTGTTTTTTATGTTTTGCCTTATTATTTTTAACTGCCTGGTGCAACTGCCTGGTGCAACTGCCTGGTATTCCATACTATGGAAGGACCCTCATTTATTTTACCAGTCACCCATTAATAGGATTTTTTAAATTGCAAATGGGGGGAAAGCCCTTGCAAATAGCTTTATGCACATGTGTGAGTATTCCCTGGGATAAATATCTAAAATGGTAACCGTGGGTTGTTTCTTTCCAGAAACTTCTCTTTCCCAGCTACACTATAGTTCCTGGTAACCCTCTGCTCCTGGAGCATAAGGGAGGGAGTTGTGGCCTTTTCCATTGTAAGGCAAGAATGAGCTATCCAAGCAACTTGGAGACACTCTGCCAGGGGTGCCCTCGCTTGCCAGAGCCGGACGGAGGAGGAGAGGGGGAAATATGAAATATGACAGCTAAGAACATTGAGCTTTGGGCAACCTTCTGGGTGGTGGGCAGCCAGTCCTCTGCCCACAGTGTGGGTGTGATGCTGTCAGTTGAGGGGACCTGCCCATTAGCTGAGCGTCTGGGGAGGAGGAAACGCACAGGCTTCATCCTTCAGAGAGAGAAAGCAAAGCTTTTCTAGGAAAATAGACTAAGTGACGGGTGCTCTCAGCGCTGGCAAAATTACCAACCACGCGTTGCAATTCTCAGTCTCTGCAAAAAGAAAATAATGAGCCTGTGTGTTCCTAGGCTTGATTAAACAGTAATTAGGCCTCAAAAGCTTGCTAAATGCCCCTCTTTAAAAACCATCCAGCTAGGCAATTTTTCTTTCACATTTAATAGCAACTATTCTTGTACGCTTTCTCGTCCAAAGTGGCCGTAATTGTAGGGGTCTGATGAACAAGCACTCTCAGAAGCTGCTGGTGGGAGAGGGAAGGAGCACACTCTTTCCAAGGAGTAATTGATAATCCGTCTGGAGAGCCTTAAAAACCTTCCTGCCCTTTGCCTCAGTAATTCCACTTCTAGGAATCTATTCTAAGGCAATAAATAGATCCAGAAACAAAGATTTATGCACAAAGATGTTTATCACAACTTGGTTGATAGTACAAAAATATTGGAAATAACCTAAACAGTGACCCTTAATGAGGGATGAGTTTTAGAATCAAATGGAAGTTCATTAAACACTGTGTGCTCACCTGTGCACACACATGGACATACTGGGGCGGGAGCTGGGTGGCCCAGCTGCAGTTTGAGCATCTCTACTTTTAACAAGTTCACCCAGGTAATTCTTATGTTAATGCCATAAGAATGTTAATGGTGAATGTTAATCATTCACCTGATCCCTCTAAGATTATGGATATTTCTTTTTTAAATGTATTTTGAAAAATCTATCCCACAATGGGCATGAATTGCTTTTACGGTCAGAAAAATATATTAAGAAAATAGGCTAGAAGACAATAAGAAGTTCATCCGGCAAACACCTATTGTGTACCAGGCCCTGTGCTTGGCGTTGAGGATTCTGAAATAAAGCAGAGTCTGCCCTTCAAGAAGTTCACAGTCTACAATGAGAGACAGCCACGTGAAAACAAATATTCTTTAATATACACAGAGAGACATGTTGCATTAGGGGTAACTGTTGGTGCAGGGATTGGTGTGATCAGGGGAAATCCGTGCTTAGACGGCTTGGGAAAATATTTCCCAGCAGGAGACATTCCAGCTAGCCCTGGAGGCACATAGAGGAGGGAAGGAGGGAAATGGCATTCCAGGCGGAGCAATCGGCGCGGAGGTATGAACATCCTCGCACGCTTGAGGAAATGTGAGCAGCGAGGTGTGGCTGGAGCAGAAGGTTGACCTAGGGCGCAAGAGGAGGTGAAACGAGAGAGGCAGGCAGGGCCGGCTCAGGGGCCTGTGCACCAACTGGGCTAGGGACCTGCAACTTGAGCCAGAAGGCCGGTGCTTCCCAGACTGTGTGCCGAGGAACACTGGTCCTCCTTCAGAATGGTGCATGCTCAGTGCTAAGGGGTTCCACAGCAAATGCCTTTGGAAAACTCTGGGTTAAAGTGTTTTGTTTTTGTTTTTTAATTGCAGGACACATGAAAGCCTTTAATACACTAATATGCTAGGAATTGTCCAAGAGGGGCAGCACAGAGAGCAAGTCCCAAACTTATTTAACCTCAGACCTTTCCTCCTAACCATCTCACCACACGCTTTGTTGTTGTTTTAAAGAAAACTTATTGTTTGGCCAGGCGCAGTGGCTCATGCCTGTAATCCCAGCACTTTGGAAGGTTGAGATGGGAGGATCACTTGAGCCCAGGAGTTCGAGGCTACAGTGAGCTATGGTTGTGCCGCTGGACTCCAGCCTGGGCGACGGAGCGAGTCCCTGTCTCTAAAAAAAAGAAAAAAGAAAGAAAAGGAAAAGAAAACTTTATGTTAATATCTTATACAGTGACATCCTCAAGGCATAGTTTGAGAAACTCAGTTGGTAGGCAGGAAACCAGTGAAAAGAGAACACAAACTTAGGAGTCCCACAGTCTTGAGTTCGAATCCGCTTCACTGTTTACCAGCTCAGTGACATGGACCAACCTTAGGCAAGTTGCCTCATCAGTAAAGTGGAACCAATAAAAGCTACCTTGTAGGCCTTTAGCAGTTAAATGAAAAAGATCTGAGTAACATAGTAGACACCCAATAGGTTCTGAATACATAACTACAGTCACCATCACTGTCTTTTCATTGTTAGGATCAGAAAGATCCCTTGGCGGCTGGCTTGATGTGTTCAAGGTCAGTCCTGGAGGCAGAGAGACTAATGACCACGCTGTGCAACTGCCCGGAGAGAGAGGCTGAGCTCACTTGGAGCAAGGAGGCCAACGCAAATGTCCCACAGCTGTGCGAGGCACGCAATCCACAGGACTGGGTGGCTTGATGGAGTGAGAAGGGAATATTGAGGTCACCCGTGCATCTACAGCCAGTGGGTCATGGGGTTGGTGGGGCTTTTAACCAGGACAGACAGTCAGAGCAGCACTGGAGGGAGCAAAAACAATGAATCGTCAGATGTAGCCCCTCTTTCTAACTTGCATCCCCAGCATGAAGCATGACTTAACACTGGCTCTAAAAGCTAGTCCTTGATTTATTTTTTCAGAATTGTAGACACAATGATTACTTCCCATTTTAAATCGCATTTCATGTTATTTCCTTTGCCAGACTCAAAGGGGTTTTTATTATGTCTTTTCTCCAGCCTGTAATAACAAAAGAAGGAAGAATAAATTTTAGGTGGGGAAATTAGTCACTCAGCCTTCAGCATGAAAATTATCATGTATGTGTGAGTCTAGGTGCTGTCATAGAAGAAATATTCTGTAGTTCCACAGCCGTGGGGTGGGCTGGGAGTGGTAGCATTGCCCTTTGAATGGATGCAGGGGCACTTAGATGTTTTCCAACCAAGAGACAGCAGCACATCCCCTTTGTGAACATGTGTGTTCACAAATCCTCCACTTGTCGTAGGAACAAGAGAACCATGCCAGGCATTTTGCTCAAGGTGAACCTGACCCTCATAACATCTCAGGAAGTTAGGTAGGAGCAGTACCATTTTGTAGGTGAGGATAGCGATGCTCAGAGAGGTTGAGTCACTTGCCCAAGGTCACACAGCTAATTGTGGCAGATCTGAGACTCCAGGTCAGGTCTTGCTAGTGCCATAGCACAAACTCCACTATCCTATTTCCCCAATGTCTCTGGAGAAGGACACAAGAAAAATGCTTGGCACAGCACCTGGCACATAGGAGGCATGCAGTAGAGATTAGCTGTTCCTACGATCATTATTGTTATTACAAAAAGTTGGAGCAGGGTGGTTGCTTGGGATAGACTCTGAGTGCCACTGTGAGGCTGCCCCCAGCCCCGAACATAATAGAACATGTTTGTGCTGAATATTCTTATTGGCATTCCCTTTCAGCCTTTTATTTTTTGTAAAGACCTCTCTATGTTGGCCAGGCTGATCTTGAACTCCCAGCCTCAAGCAATCCTCCCACCTCAGGCTCCTGCCACTACGGGATTATAGGCTTGAGCCACTGTGCCCGGCCCCTTTAAGCTTAATAGCATTTGCAGCAGGAGGGAAACCTCCTCTTCTACCCCATTTGGGGGTTTTATTGTACAAATAAGGAAGCCAAAGGCCTGGGATCACCCAGTGAGGAAGGCAGAAGGGGACGTGACCCCCGATCTCCTGACTCCCAAGAATGCCCCATCCCCTTCCTCGGCTGGGCTGCCCTTCCGCTCCCCTGGTGCCTGCTTTGGGTAAGGTAGATGCTCCAGAAAGCCTCCTTTAACCCAGCTCTGAACCTCTTAACCAGGATAGGGGGAGATCATTTAATTTTATTGACGATCACAGATAATTATTGGGATAATTACTATATGGCTGATGAGTTTCCTAGGGCTACTGCAACAAATTAGCACAAAACGCATGGCTTAAAGCAACATACATTTTTTTCTCTCAGTTCTAGAGACCGGAAGTCCCACATCAGCATCACTGGGCAGATGCGAAGGTGTTGTCAGGGCCAAGCTAAGGGAAAGTGCGTTCCTCTCCTCTTCCAGCTTCTGGTCGTCAAGGTTCGGGTCTTCACATTGCCTGCGCCTGTGTGTCAAACCTCTCTCTGCTTCTTTCTTATGAGGACACCTGTGATTGTATTTAGAGCCTACCTGGGTAATCCAGGATAATCCCCCAACGCAAGATCCTTAACTTAATCACATCTGCAAAGATCCTTTTTCCATATAAAGTAACAGAGGTTCCAGGAATTAGGCTGTGGATATCTTTTGGGGGACCATTTTTTGGCACACCACAAGGGCTGAATCGATTCACTTATCTTTTAGCTATGCTTGGATCTGGGATGAGAATGCCAGTTAGAGAGAGGAAGAAGGGGATAGGGCCCAGGCCTGGGGTGAGCTCTCATCTAGCAGGCCCTGGCAGCCCTCTGGGTTTTGGGGTGCTGGATGTGCATTCAGGGGCCTCTAGCAGGATGCTCTAGCAGAGGGTTCAGCAAACTATAGACCATGAACTGGCCTCCTATTTTTCTAAATAAAGTTTTATTGGAAGACAGGTGTACCCTTTTGCTTACATATTATCTGTGGTTGCTTTCGAGGAGAGTTGAATAGGCAGAGTTGAGAAGTTGCAACAGAAACCATATGGCCCACGAGCCTAAAATATCTAATATCTGTCCCTTTAAGTAAAAGTTTGCCTATCCCTACACTAGAGAAATAGGAAAAGCAGGCAGATAATGCTCTGTTCTTTTTTTTTTCCAATCTTTTTTCCCTCATTTCATTCTGAATATTTTTAAATGCTATGTCTTCAAATGTATTCATCTTTTCTTATGCAGTGTCTCATCTTGAATTAATCCCATCCAGTGTTTTTCCCCCTTGAAGCATTGCATTTTTCATCTACAGAAGCTCAGTTTGGATCATTTTTTAATATTTTTCATCTCTCTATCAAACACGATCAGCCTTTCCTCTACCTTCTTGAATATAGGGTATATAATAGCTGATATAATAACTGTTTTGTCTTTGTCTACTAATTCTATCATTTGTGTGATTCCAAAGTCTATTTCTATTGATTGATTTTTTTTCTCCTCGTTTGGATATTTTTTCTTCTTTGCATGACTTATTGATTGGATGTCAGACGTCGGCTGTACCAGTTATCAATTTATTCCCCCTCAGTTCCAAATCTGCACTTCATCGCCTGCCCTGCATAACTGAGCTGGACCCTTTAAGAATTTCTCCTTTGCAGCTGGCATGATGTTAAGCTTTGCCAGTAGAGGGCGCTAGAGGAAAGCTGTAGGTAAAAGGGGCTTCTCTTCCTCGATTGGGTGAGCTTCTGTTGGTTTCTTGCTCTTCTTGTATGGTTGCCAGCAGAGTGCGGGGGACATCCCCTGGCACGCACCCTCATCAAATTTTAGCAGTATTCCCACTGACAGCTTCCCATCAAGTTTGAGCAGTTCCCCCATGGCAGATTCTCAGTGAGTTTCACAGGTCCCATGGTGGTTGACTTTCCAGCTCCAAGCCCATCTGCACCCTGGTGGCTGCAGGGTTTCCTGCTTGCCAGTCCTGACCACAGTTCTTTGCCCACCAGCCTCAACCTGCTTGTACCCCAGATGAGAGTTTCCTGCTTGCGCAGCTCTGGCCCAGGACGGCACAACCCAGTGAGCTTCATTATCTGCAATTTCACCCTCTCTGATGAAGCCTGAATTCCAGCCTTGGGGCTTTTCCCTCTGCCCTGGGATATTTTTTAGAGCCTCTTTACCCGCTTATAGTTAATCCCCTGGTATAGTTAATGACTCTTTACATTAAACTTTCCCTGTTCAGATTACTATGTGATTTCTCTCCCCTGATTGGACCCTGACTATTGCACAGACATTGTGAATTTTACCTTGAAATATTTTTGTATTCCTATATTTTTTCAGTTTTGTTCTGGGACGTAGTTAATTGGCTTAGAAACAGTCTGATCCTTTCAAGACTTGCTATGAAGCTTTGCTAAGTGGGAGCAGAGCAGTATTTAGGGTTAATTTTTCCCTACTGTTGAGGGAAAGAACACTCCTGCATTTTACCGGATGCCCCATGAGTTACGGGGTTTCCACTCCGGCTGGTAGGAACATGGACTGTTCCTCATCCTGTATGAGCGCCAAGGATTGTTCTCTCTGCTCCTTTCAGGTGGTTCTTTCCCTGGCTTGGGGTAGTTTCCTCATGTTTGTACTAATCAGTACTCAGCCGATGACTCAAGGGGAGCTCTGGGCAGATTTCTAGAACTTTCTGTGAAGTTCTCTCTTCCCAGCCTCTGCCCTGGTCTCCCAGCTCCATCTCCTGGATTCGGGGAGTCTGCCAGGTTTCATCTGGGTTCCTCATCCTCACCCGTGGCCTGTGAACGCTGCAGGCAGTTAATGGGGACACCGTAGGGCTCTCTTTATTTCCCCTTTGTCAAGGATTATTATCCTTGAGATCTGCTGCCTGAGGTCCAGCGTCTTGAAAGCCATTGTTTCGTATGCAGTGACCTTGAACAACATGAGTTTGAACTGTGCAGGTCCACTTATACGTGGATTTTCTTCCACCTCTGCCACCCTGAGACCGCAAGACCAACCCCTCCTCTCCCTCAGCCTACCCAATGTGAAGATGAAGAGGATGAAGGCCTTATAATGATCCACCACCACTTAATGAATAGTAAATACATTTTTTCTTCCCTATGATTTTCTCAATAACATTTTTCTCTAGCTTACTTTATTATAAGAATACAGTATATAATATTAATACATAGAACATACAAAATACGTGTTAATTGACTGTTGATGTTATTGGTAAGGCTGCTAGTCAACAGTAGGCTATTAGTGTTAAATTTGGGAGGAGTCAAAAATTATACTGAAATTTCTGACTATGCAGGCAGGTGGGACCCTAACTCCTGTGTTGTTCAAGATCAACTGTATTTTGTCCAGCTTTTCAATTGTTTCTGGCTGGTCCCTGTTATTCCAGCTTGGCTAGATGTGGAAGTTGAATCTAATTTTAAAATATTCACTTATTTAACTTGCACACAAAAAATTATTGCCCACCAGCCATGGGATGCAACAGCGAACAAAACAAAAATCTCTGCCCTCCTAGAGCTCACGTTCTTATGGCAAGTGATTAAGAAAATTATGAACACTGTGCGAGCCCCACACATGTCCTGGCCGTGGACCACCAGGCTACAAATCCACGCCAGCCCTCCCTGTCCCCTAGTTGCTGCTGATCTGTCCTCTTTCCTTCCGTCCTTCCCACCCACTATGCCCACGGCTCTGGAGGTGCCCCTCCTTTTCTCTTCCAAGACATTTCGTAGAATTCTTCAAGCCACCTTCTCTGTGCAGTGCCTGTGGAAAGCTACGTGATGAATGTCTCCGAAGCCTGGAAAGCGTGATTTATGTTTTTAATTATATCTTTCTGGCATCACAGGAGGAGTTTTCTTCCTCCCCATCTCCACAGTATCACACTTGGCTCTTTAGTAAATAGACTGAGATGGAGCCTTACTCCCTGCAAGGTCACGGGTAAACAGCCCTAACCAGCACTCTGGACCCGAAAGCTAAAAGCCAAGGTGTTATTTATAGGCCCTGTTACACGCTCGTTCCCCATCCCCAGCTCATCTTATATTATTCTGTTTTAAACCAGGGAGAGCCAACCCCATGTCCCTCTCTGCCTGCCTTACTGCCAGCAGCACAGACTGGGTAATGGCTATAAATATATAGTTACATATATTTTTAATAACAGCTTGATTGAGCTAGAATTCACATATGAAAAAATTCACTGCTTTAAAGTGAGAATTCAGAGGTTTCTTAGTATATCCACATAACGTTGTGCAACTATCGCCACGATCGATTTTAGAATATTTTTATCACCCCCAAGAGAAACACCCTACCCATTAGTAGTCACTCCCCATTTCCTCGAGCTCCCATAGCCCTAGGAAGCTGCTAGTCAACCTTCTGTCTCTATGGATTTGTCTGTTCTGGACATCTCATATGATTGAAATCAGATAATATGAGGTCTTTTGTGACTGGCTTCTTCCACTTTGTATAATGTCCTTAAGGTTCATCCACATTGTCACATGTGTCAGAACTTTATTCCTTTTTATTGCCAAATAATATTCCACTGCATGGATGGGCCATATTTTATTTATCCATTCATCATTTGGTAGACATTAGGTTGTTTCCTTTTTTGGGCTATTATGAGTAATGCTGCTAAAAAAACATTCGTGTATACATTTTTGTGTGATGGACATGCATATGTAGCCTCAATTTCCACCAGCACTTTGGCTGGGGGTGTGCTTGGGATGCAGTAAGTGAAGGTGGCCACAAAAGCCAGTCCGTTTTCTCACTGTCACTCTGGTACAGAAAGGCAGACAGACAGGAGAGCTGGCTTCCTCTTAGAAAGTTCAGCGTAGTAAACAAGACTTGGGAATTGCTGTGTGCCCGGCCCTGACAGGGGAGCTGGGGCTGGAGCCTCCCTCCTCCCTCCTCCCTCCTTCTCAGCACTCCTGTATTAGTGTCTACTCCCTGCCACACTCTGTGGTACTCCCAAGGGTCTTAGCCTAATTAGAGAAGCAGAATTCAAGATTGTAAGTGCCCTGGTGACTAACGTCAGACCAGGGCAGGAACTATGGTAGCCCATGAGAGGGACACCCAACCCAATTCTGGGGGATCAGGGAAGGCTTCTCAGGGGCGGCGACCTTTGTTCTTCCCACGTTATACTTACTATATAGACTTCCAAACATTCGGAAAGCCTAGCATGCTCATCACCTGGGTTTAACAATTGCGAGAATCTTGCCAGATTTTTTTTTTCTGAAGAATTTTAAAGTAAATTTCAGACTTCGTGGCTGTTCACCTCTAAATATTTCAGTGTTCATTTTAAAAACAAGGAGACTTTCCTACATAGGATATTCTTATCATACCTGACATGTCATGCTGTTTCTTTGATAATCTAATACCCAGTTCATATTCAAATTTCCCCAACTATTTCAAGGACTTTATTGACAGGTGCTTTGTTTGAAAGAGCATCTAATTCGGGTGAGGGTGCCCTTCAATCTGCAGCAGGGAGGAGGAGGCAGGAGGCTCTGTGGGCAAACGCAGCTCGTGGGTAAAGGCCCAGGGAGACAGTCGGGACCTGGGGAAAATCAAGCCTGGAGCTCGAAGAAGGTGTCCCCACTGGATGAGAGGGGACCATTCCTGGGCACGTGCCCAGAGGACAGGGCTGTGGACAAAGGAGCTGCCTCTTCTTCCTGTTACCCACAAAGCTGACTTCATGATGTACCCCAGCCAGGAAGGCCTTGGAACATTCCTTCAGCCAGGGGACCAGTCAGTCCATTGATCCAGTGCTCTGGAAAGTTCCCCCTGAAGGATAATTCTGTCTTGCTCACCCTGTGCTCACTAGGGGGACGGGCTCTGCCTTGGATTCTCAGGACAATGCTTTTTCTACTGCCTGTAAAGACAGGGAGGGCATCCTTCCCCATGCGTGCTTGGAAGCATGGCAGATCCTGACTGCAACAGCCCCAGATGGTGCTCTCGCTTCCCCTGGGCCCTGTGGTCCAGCCCTCTCAACTCCAAGGTGGGCTGCCATGGAGCCTCGGGTTGTCCTCGCCTAGTTCTAATCACGGTGTTGAACATCAGAGAAGGAAATAGCTGCAATCTCTGTTCAGAGCCCTGTGCTTTGAGAACAGCGGGTGCTCTCAATGTGGGCTCATGACCTTTTGAGAGTCAAACCCTGCCTCCCAGGGGCCTTTCATCTGTGTTTCTGAGATGTTGCTTTTCTCTCTTTGATGGAGCTTCAAACACAAGCCACCCCTCAGCCTGTGCCTGGCACTTAACCTAGGAACTCTCTTGGATGTGCTAGAGAAGTATTTAAAATCAGGGAGCAGAGATGGAAGAGTCAGGCAGGGGGCAGCTGGCACCTGTGACCTCCCAGCACAGCAGTGGAAGCCCAGGTATCTGTCCCCCAGCAAGTCCCAGTGCTCCATGCAGCAGGGGGCAGGGTGGGGAGGGGTCTTCCTTGCTCATCAGCCAGTCAGTAGAGCATCTTTCCAGGCAGGGCTTTAGTTCAGGCCTTACCTTTCTGGAAACTTCTTTATCAGCTTACTTACTTGATTAATTAAACTGTCAAGAGTTGAATAAATATTGATAATTCAGGAACCCAATTTTATTCAGTCATTCATGTATTCATTCATCAAACACACACTTATGAGCATGTCCTATTTGCCAGGTACGATTCTAGGGTCTGGGCATACAGTGGTGACAAAGACAAAGTTCCCACCCTCACAGGGCTGTAGTCTAGCAAATTTGATTTGCATTGAATTGGTTTCAATCAAAAAACAGAATAGCTAGAATACTGAGCACTCACGTCAGTTGACCCATCGTGGATAGAGTCAGAGCAATGGTGTGGCCACTGGACCGTAATGACCAACTTTGGTCTTTGGACTTCCAGGAACATCTGAGTACCACAGTGGTACCCACTTTGGCAAACCCTGTTTTGTGTCATCATTTATTGGTCCTGGGCCTTGAGACAAATGCCCCAATCACAATTGGCCATGCCTGTCCCTACGTCCCCCTCAGGCACCCACTACTCATCCTTCCCTTGGGAGATCACTTCATAGATGACACAGCTCCTCCGCGACATGAGTATTCCACCTGGATTCACTCTGGGAGGGTCATTGGCAGGTGGTTTGAACCCTGTATTTTAACTACACCCCATAGGTTCTTTTTCAAAAGTTCTTTAAGGGTTTGTTTTAGTCCATTCCCACTGCTATAACAAAATACCTCAGACTGGGTAATTAATAAATCATTAATTTATTATTATTACTTAATAAATAATAAATTTTGTGTGTGTGTGTTTTTTAGACACTGGGCCTCACTTGTCACCCAAGCTGGAGTGCAGGGCGTATAAATGATAGAAATTTATTTCTCACAGTTCTGGAGGCTGGGGAAGTCCAAGTCCAAGGCCCCGGCAAATTTGGTGTCTATTGAGGGCTCGCTCTCTGCTTTCAAGATGGCTCTTGTTGCTGCATCCTCTGGAGGGGACAAACCCTGTGTCCTCACCTGGCAGAAGGGGTGAAAAGGCAAACAGACTGCCTCAAGCGCTTTTATAAAGGCACCAATCCCATTCATGAGGACACAGCCCTCATGACCTAATCACCTCCTAAAAGCCCCACTATTTGTATTGGGAATTAAGTTTCAACATGAATTTTGGAGGAACGCAAACATTCAAACCATAGCAGAGCTGTATCTTTCTTTTCGACAGAGTCTAACTTTGTCACCCTGGGTTGAGTGCAGAAGTGTCATCATAGATCTCTACAACCTCAAAATCCTGGGCTCAAGTGATCCTCCTGCCTTAGCCTCCCGAGTAGCTGGGACTACAGGCGCGAGCCACCAAGCCCGGCTAATTTTTTGTTTCTATTTTTAGTTGACTGGCTAATTTTTTCTATTTTTAGTAGAGACGGGGTCTCGTTCTTGCTCAGGCTGGTCTTGAACTTCTGACCTCAAGCAATCCTCCCGCCTTGGCCTCCCAGAGTGCTAGGATTACAGGCATGAACATGCACCTTTTTAAAAATTATTATTTAAAAGCAACCCGTATGTATGTAATAATAATATTATAGTTAAAATAATTGCCACTAATATCTCCTATGTGTTAGACACTGTTTTAAGGGCTTTGGGCTTCATATATATTAAATAATTATGATTAAATGTAAATATAAATGTAATTAAGTAATTATGCTAAATAACCTTTACTTCAAGGCAATCCTGAGAGGTAGGTACTAATATTATCATCTTCTTTTCACAGATGGAGAGGCTGAGGCTAGCAGGGTTAAAGGGCAGAGCTAGGAGGAAATCTACTGTCTGTCTCCAGAGCCCTGCTTGGATGACATGTGTCACTCTTGAAACAATGCCACACTCAAGAGGAAATTTTCCAGACTCCTTGGGAAGAGGACAGAGACTGGCAATTCCGGAAAGGATATCATCTAGAGATTCTGAGGTCCCCCAATGCACCGAGCTTTTGTCAATTAGAGATTCCCAGCACCCCCATCCCCGACTGCCTGCGTCAGAATTTCGGGGCAGAAGCAACAAAAATTATGTCAAAGCGCCCCAAATGATTCTGATGCAGCTGGTGCTGGTGCCAGCCTTTGGGAAGGTCAGGTCCACTCCCTCCACTGTACAGGACGGGGAGCCGAGGCTGGCGCCGCCGAGTGACTTTAACCAGGCCCGGCAGCCAGTTTAGGCTTCTTACAGAGCAGGGGTGACCTGGGGGTGGGGGTTCCGATGTGGGCGGACTTACGGAGGAGGACCCAGTTGTCTCAAGTGATTTTCTAGCGGGCAGGTGCCAGCTTTTCTCTGCACTGGTGGTAAACACTGGGGCAGGTGGGCTCCTGTCTGGACGTTGGACCCAGTGGAGACAAGCTTCCAGAAAGGCTCAGACTGAGCATAGAATAGCTCTGAGAAGAGTGGGCTAGATTCATGGAGAACATATACGGACTAGCCAGCCATATGAAATACCTGAGCCATGTTTGTCCTCACCTGAGGACTGTTACATGAGGCCCTTGGCATGCCCACTGGGTCCATGGACTGAGATGGACCTTGAGTTGGAAGCCTGACGGTAGAAGACCCAGCGTGACGTTTATGCTACTTACGGAGCTGTACCGTTGTCAGGGTAATAATTCCTCATTGGATTTTTTTGTTGTTGTTGTCTAAGAATAGTTGCTTAGTTTGACCACAAGGTAGCGCTAACGGGCTTGGTAGCCAGTAGTGGGGCGAGTGGGGGGGGCGCGTCATAGTTATTGTGGATTTAAAATCTCAACATTGCCCCCTTATTTATTGATCAAACCTTGGATTTTTTCCCCGTATTCCAGACTTTCCAAATTTTCTGTAATGAGCTTGCATGTCTTTTACAAAAGCAGAATGGGGGTGGGGGTAGGGCGGTAAGGAATCACCCTCAGTGATAAACTGTTCTCTTGGCACATTAACTCGAGACACTTTTTCTTTACCTGGCTGTGGTTACAGGGTGTATGTAATTGTTTTATCATTTTTAAACTTGATACTGTAATGTTTTTTATGTTACTACAAATTCTTCACAATCATGTTTACTGCTGTATATTTTATAGCAACCATATCTTGAGGCCTCACTTGGAACCAGGTAAATATTTTGCTGTTTTCTGTGCATGTTAACTTAGCTGTCACCATGGTTCTGCCTACCCCATGAAGTTGGGTACTCTTATTATCCGTGTTTTATCTGTGAGTAAAATGATGTTTCCAGAAGTCAGACAGCTTGATAGAAAATGGTAGAGCAAGTCTGTCTAGTGTCACTGCCTTTCTCTAACCATGATGTTATTTCCTTGGGTGTGACCATGACTTAACTGTTCACCCAATGCGCCCATTTAATGTATTTCCAGATTCCATTATCATCAATAATGCAGCAGAAAACATCTCTATGTTGAAAGCCTTTTCTGGATTCAGGAAATATTTCTAGAAGTGGACTTAATAGTCTAAGCTTTTTAAAGACTCTTGATAAATACTCAGTACCAAATATAAAGAAAAAAATTCAGGAACACTTAAACCCTGGCTGGATATTTTACAATATTAAGGAATTATTGCTAATTTTCTAGGCATGTTAATGGTATTGTGGTTATATCAGTATATTTTTAAAGAACCTTTATCTAGAGATATGTAGTGAAGTTTTTAGAAATGAAATAATATATCTGGAATTTCTTTAAAAATAATTTAAATGAGGGAGGAGTTGAGGGTTGATGAAAAAAGATTAGGTGTGTGTTGCTCATTGATACAGCTGGGTTATGGGTACACAGGTGTCGATTCTGCTATCCTCTCTACTTTTGTATGTGTTTGAAAACTCCTATGATAAAAGCTTTAAATAAGCTATAAAAAAAAAAGATCCTATAGTCCACAGGAGAAGCCAGACTCATGATTCCTATTTGACCTAATTAGTAAGAAAGGCAGGAAAAAGGGGTAGTGTTTTTTGTTTGTTTTTTGGGTTTTTTTGAGACAGAGTCTCCATCTATTGCCCAGGCTAGAGTGCCGTGGCGTCAGCCTAGCTCACAGCAACCTCAAACTCCTGAGCTCAAGCAATCCTCCTGCCTCAGCCTCCCGAGTAGCTGGGACTACAGGCATGTGCCACCATGCCCGGCTAATTTTTTCTATTTTTAGTAGAGACAGGGTCTAGCTCTTACTTAGGCTGGTCTCAAACTCCTAAGCTCAAGGGATCCTCCCGCCTCAGCCTCCCAAAGTACTGGGATTACAGGTGTGAGCCGCCGCACCCTGCCTAGGGGTAGCTTTCTAGAACAATTTTGCCCAGTCTTCTCTCCCCATCAAACAAGAGTTAAGGTCCCCCTAAAAACAAAAAGTGTCCATCCATTTTGTTTTATGAAGACTTTTATTTATTTCTAAATAGGATTTTAGAGCTGGGATGGATCTTAGAGGTCTGGTCCTCATTCTTTTAAACTTCTGAGAATCCAGCTGGGTGTGGTGGCTCATACTGGCTAGCACTCTGGGAGGCTGAGGCGGGAGGATTGCTTGAACTCAGGAGTTCAAGACCAGCCTGAGAACAAGAGCAAGACCCTGTCTTACTAAAAATAGAAGAATTAGCTGCGTGTCATAGTCCCAGCTACTCAGGAGGCTGAGGCAGGAGGATTGTTTGAGCCCAGGAGTTTGACGTTGCAGTGAGTTACGATGACACCATTACACTCTACCGGGAGCAACAGAACTCTGTCTCAAAAAAATAAATAAGTAAAAAAAAAAAAAAAAAACAACTTCTGAGAATCCTTTTCTGAGTTATAATTGATACTCTTATGACAAATTTACATACTTAGCCATAGTTTGATGCAGCCTTTGTTCAATTTCTGGAAATGACCAGTGTTCCCCTTCATAGTGGGGAAACTCACCTGCTAGCTTTCATTTAAATAACAAAATGTTTTGTGTTTTATGAACACGGATGAGCATGGAGCATTTGAAGGTAGTCCCTTAGAGGAAGTCATAGCATCAAAAGGACACACACACACAGACACGCATGCATGTGCACACACGCATGCACGCACACACATGCACACACCAGTCCTTGGTTCTATCACATCCCTGTCCCTCCCCCACTTCCTCCACGGGGCTGGCACCTTCGGTCCCCCTGCTGCAGTCTTTCCCCAGGACACACAGCCCTCCCCCGGCCAACTCATCGGCAGCCTGGTTTGGGTTTGTCACACAGCACTTGTGCAGCTGGTCCCCAAAAGAGGAAACTTTGGAAAACATCACCCTCCTCTTAACAGATCTTGGTTTTTCAGTCTTCAAGAGTCCTTAAGGGAAAGCAAAACTTAGCATGCCCCCTTCTCTTGTTTCCCAGACTTGGCCACAGAATAGGAATGTCTACCTATCTTTACATATCCCAGGTGGTTTAGAAAATAAACTCAGAGACAGAGTTCACTCTTTTAAACAAATATTGCTGCTGCGAGGTTGTATTAGTTTCAGTTGATGTCGGAGATAATGTCATAGAAGTCACTGTCCCCAGCCTTCCCCCTGACATATTATAAGGATTTTTTTTTTACTTTCCCCCCAAGCCTTGGAAACTTTATCCTAAGGATTCAGACTAGACTGTTTGTGCCTTTTTTTCTCATGGTGCTGCTCTATTTCCTCTATGGGACTCGTTAGTTTGAAGCTTCTGAGGCATGGCAAGAACTGATGTCTGTCACACCACTGTGGAGCAAGAACAGGAACTCTGGGTCATCCCAGCAGCTTCTAGCCTAAGTATATTTCGAGTCAGCACACGGGAACTTTTTTCTCTCTGTCCTTTTGATAGACAAGGCTGGAGTCAGACAGGACCTTTCCAAACGCTAGCTGGATAGAATGCGTTGCGTCTGTAAGAGCTGAGGTACAGAGAAGAGTGACAGGCCCAGAGAGGACGGCATTCCCTCAGTAACGAGTGTTTGCTGATGGGCCTCGTCTCGGGGAAGGAGGGAGGGACAAGACCTGATCCCTGTGTTCACAGAGGTCAAGGGCCAGGGGCAGAGATGCTAATAATTACTCTTTTGATAAGTGTCACAAAGGAAATACATGGGCGCCCCAGGAGAGGACCGGGGGACTGAGGCCACTGTTGATTTGCAACCCAGGGCCAGAGGAAACGCGTTGCCAGGGTGACGGGCCTTGATTTCATCTTCAGGAAGGAGAACTGAAGCCTCTGAGTCAGGTAAGGGTGAAGAGGTCTGAGAAGAAGGGGGTAGGTATTGATGAAAAGGGCTGGGATTAGATACGGACTGATCTCCAGAAAGTTGTTCCCTGGGCACTTCTCTGTCAGCATAAAGGTTAAACAGAATTACCGCAGATACATGAATTCTAAAAGCAAGTTCTCGAAAAGGTCACTGAGCTTCCATCCCAGCTGCACAGGAACCTTGAATGACGCCAGCCAGGCCCCGGCTGTCACGTCCTTCAGAGCCACAGCCAGCAGGTCTCCTCCATGGATGGATTGCTGCCTGGCGGGGACTCCTCCCTGCTCGCCACCTGCAGGCGAGATCCACGCAGGTGAGGGCCAAATGTTTTTATCAGGCACTTTATTTTTCAGTATCCAACTTTCCTCTGTTGCCCAACACCAATCATGGAAACCGACAGGGAGCAAAAGAGACACCAGCAATCCTATCACTCCCCCTGTCAACGTTTTAAGTTTTCTATTTCTAGCCCTCTGTAAAAGATGAAGAGAACAGGTTCGTGGGGATGCTGTTTGGTGACCATAGTTGATACCCTATGGCCTGCCCTGGCCAACACTCCACTCTTGCATTTCGCGGCACCAATGGACAGATTGACGTCCTGCTTCAAGTCTGATCTGCTGGACCACCAGAAATGGGTGACCCGGGTGCTGGAATTTGCTGTCTCCATCCCATCATGGCCTGCAGGGAACAGGAGAGATCAGTCTTAGGGAACAAGGCTTGGATGAGTTGAGAGGTGGCCACTGGATGTCTTGCAAAGGACAGGGTAAGGGCCAAGTAAGACAGAGACCTGGAAGTGACCTCTGGATTTGGCGGGATGGAGGTCACCAGTGGTTTGACAAGAGCAGTTCCAGGGGAGGGACGGATGCAGAGGCCACTTTGGAACAGGTAAAAGAGGATGATAGGAGAGGAAGAGGAGAACTCTTTGGAGGAGTTTTGCTGTCAGGGACAGCAGAGAGTCGGGCAGCAGCAGGAGGGGCCATGGGCAACGGGCAGGGGACGTGTCAGGAGGGAGACACTAGAGTATGTTTGTGTGTTGATGGGAGCAATGCAGTAGACAGGAGGCCTCAATTATGCAGGCGAAAGAGGGGACGTGGTTGCACAAGGAACCTCTCAGGAAGCCAGAGAGGTTAGACTTTCTGCAGAAAGAGCATCATAGATGCTCTTTATATGTGAGGATCCCCTCACATAGTTGACAAATTGTGCTTACTGTTGGCAGGAAAGTGAACTTACTCAGGAAATGCAGGTGTGCTGGCCAGGGTCATATGCCCATTTGCGGTTTGTGATTATCATTTTAAAGAGCAATCACTGAGTACAAACAGATGAGGTGAGAGACGATGAGGGCTGCAGAGACAGATTTGGGGTAGGGTTTGGATGTGCCCAACCTGGAACTTGCTCATGGACTGGATGTGACCAGGAAAGGCAGAGATCGAGGACAACTCATGCTTCTTGGCTTGGGCAAGCGGGCAGGTGGGCGGTGGTGCCTTTGACAAAGACGGAGTGGGCAGAGCCCGAGGGCTCCATTTGAGGCATTTTTGACACAAGATGATTATCAGCATCCAAGAGGCCAGATCCAGCAGGCAGGTGGACAAGTCTGGAGAATAAGGAGGGGGCCGCTGTTTTCTCCTCTGCTCTGCAATGTATGAAAACTATGCCATGAGCTGTGACATTCATGCACCATCATAATTCGCATAAAAGCAGAGGGAGGGCTTTGGCATTTCCTACTACAATGCAAGCTCCTCGTGGGCAGGGCCTGGGTCTTGTGCACTGCTGCGTCCCTATCACCTTGCAGAGCACCTAGAACCCACTGGGTGTTCAATCCGTGCTTCCTGGCTAGATCGATGAATAATGTCATTGTCCCTCCCAGCTTCTAGAAACTGAGTGGCTTTCTAGAGTCTGGGACAGGTAACTTTACAGCTTAATGAGAGAGGCCTAATTAAAATGGCGATGATGGTGATTTGCGGATGACTTACAGTCAGGAAGGGCCACCTGTGCTTCTGAATAATGAGTTAAGTGGCTCACACCATGACTGCTCAGAGGCCAGGTGCGTGTAGGAGCATCAGGTGGGTGACTGGAAACAGAAGGGAGGTGATTCCAATTCCACCAGTGAGCTGGGTTTGCTTTTGGCCTTAGGCTAGCTACTTGACTTCTCCAGGCCTCAGTTTCCTTTTAATTAATTAATTTATTTCAATGGGAATCAGAGAGATCTACCCCTCCCCCCAAACGCCTGCAGGCACTGCCAATAAAAGTCATCGTGGTGCCTCTGTGGCAAACAAGGAAACCCTAATAAACCAGAGACCTCGTCTCTACTTTAGGACACTTTGCCCTGGCCCCGGATACAGTGAAAAAGAGACCAGTCATTTTCTAACCAAAAGATAATTACAGGACTTGGCCTTGAGGAAGGGTAGATGGCAAACACAGTCTGCATTTGTCCTACTCTTTGCCTGTGTGTCCCAGGGACGCGTTGGGAATGTTTCCAGTCTCCTCTGGCTGAACCAAGCAGGTGTGGTCTATAAGGCGGAGGGCCTGCGCCACTCTCCTCCCGCCAAATCGCACAGCCCCGTGATTGAAACCCCAGGAGAGCCTCGTGAAGAAGCAAGCACCCAGGTGTGTGCATGCCTCAGAAAGAAAGGAGGAGGAACTGGCATAGGGCAGGAGCAGAGATGCCACGGACAGCGGAATCCTCCTGCAATAAAGCACGACCCTGTGGCAGGCAGCAGGGTAAGCAACCCACACGGCGGAGAGATGGGGACTCAGAGGATGTAAAGCATGGATGTTCTAATGGCCCCTGGATTTTCTAAAACAGGAGGCTGAGACCCAACAGGAGTCATCCATGTATTCTCCAGATATTTCTCAAAAGCCAGTTAGGTACCAGGAGCTGCAGAACACATCACCCCAAAACCCAGGGGCTGGAAACAACAGCCATTTTATTACCTCTCACATTTCTGTGGGTTGACTGAGCTCAGCCTGTGTTCCGCTCGCTGTGGTGACAGCTAAGGCTGCAGTCGTCTAGGGCGCAACTCAGCTGGAACCTCCAAGGTGGCTCATGCACAGCGATGGCAGTTGGTGCTGACTGCTGGCTGGGAGATTCACCAGGAGTTCCTCAGTTCTCTTCTCTGTGGCTTCCCCCTGTGGCCTGAGCTGCTTCTTACAGCAGGTGGCTGGTTCCAAGGGCAGGAAGTGAAAGCTTCAGTTTTCTTAAGGCCTGGACTCAGAAGTCCCAGAATATCACTGCTGCTGCATTCTGTTGGACAAAGCCAATCTTAGGGTGTTTTAGTTAGCTACTACTGCATAACAAACAATCCCAAACTTAGGGGTTTAAAGTCACAATAAACATTTATCTGTCATAGTTCCAGTGGGTCAGGAATTACAGAGCAGTTTTTCTGAGCAATTCTGGCTGGGGGTGTCTTATGAGATTGTGGTCAAAATGTTGGCCAGGGCTGCACTCAGCTGAAGGCTCGACTGGGACTGGAGGATCCATTTCCAAGGATCCCCTCACATAGTTGACAAATTGTGCTTACTGTTGGCAGGAGTCCTCAGTTCTGCACAAGGGCCTTTCCGCAGGCTGTTTGAGTGTCTTCACAACCTGACAGCTTCTTTTCCCTGAGCTAATCCAAGAAACCAAGGCAGGAGCCTAAATGCCCTTCATGAGCTAGCCTGAGAGGTCATACATTGTCCCCTCCACCATACTCTTTGTCACACACATCAGCCCTGACTCATGGCAGGAGGAGATTATGAAAGGGCAGTAGTGACCAGGAAGTGAGAATGACAGGGGACCATGTTGGAAGCTGGCTGCCAAATGAGGCCAGCCCAAGATTCCAAGAGTTGGAGAAATAAACTCTATCTGTGGATGGAGGGAATGGCCAAGACTTTATGCCCATCTTTAATCTGCCAGAGCCAGGCCATAGGGACTCAGCAGAGGACCAGTCAGAAGGGGCTCACTGCTCACAGCAGCTACAGTCTAGAGGACCACACAGAAAACTAGGGGGCAGAGAATGAATGTGGCTATCATCTTCATTATACAGATGACAAACCTGAGGCTCACAAAAGGTAAATTGCATGCCCAAAGTCAGGTGGTAAGCGGCAGAGCTGGGATCAATACTCGGACTCTTGGCCTCCAAGCCAAGCTCTTTTTTGCCTTATGCCATATTGCTGCTCGTTATGTTACCATGTTACATTTTAAATAGAGAATACAAAATAGTATATGTATAGTGTAAAACAACAGTTATATAAAACAAACCATGTTTTAGAAAAGAAGGAAATACAAAATGTTGACAATTATTATTAGGTCCTAACAAAATGAGTTTTTTCTTCCTTCTATGTTTCTGTATTTTAAAAATACTCTGAAATGAGCTTCTATGACATTCAGAAGAGAAAAACCATTTCCTGCCATGGTGGATCCCACAGGCCCAGCAGGAGAGAGGGTTGCTGGGAGATTCGGGGTCGGGGGAGCCCTCCACCTGTGCACTTTGGTTCCTCCTCTGCTGTGCGGTATTCATTGTGCTTCGAGTGTCTGGTTCTTCTGAAAGTCCTGTGGCTGTTCATCAGCTCACCTGCGCAAACAAAGCTGCCTCCTCAGGCGAGGTGTTAGAGGAAAAACCTCCTTGGGAAAGAAGGGTTCTGTTTCTGACACCCCAGGGCTAGGCGGAGCAGAGGAAACTAGGGCTGATGTCTTCCTCTCTCGATAGAATAGACCTATAATGCTGTTTTCTGGTCCAAGATCAAGGTGGCTGTATCTCCCATATGAGTTCATGCCCTGAGACAAGAGAGAGTATTTGGAATGGATGCTATCCTGGAAACACCAAGATATGTGGTCACGGGGATAGAGGCTGTTTGGTTGTTTGGATATTAGAAGTCCTTTTTGGTTTCCTGCCATCATGTGATATCTTCTTTCACTTCTATTTTTGAGGCTTAAGCACATCACCCCATTGTCTTCCTGCAGGCATTACATTCCATGGCCAGTTATTTTCTCTAGAGTGAAAAACAACAGCGTCCATTATTTGGGTATCTATTATGTAAAGATGCTATACCAAGTAATTTATGTACACTGAATCTTTACAATAACAAAGGATGTGGACGTCTGCAATTTATAGATAAGGAAACAGGAGCTCAGGGAGGTTCGATAACTTCTCCAAGGCCACACAACTGGGAAATAATAGAGGCAGACCCTGAGCCCAGGTTGAAATGGCCCTGAAGCCACGAGCCTCATGCTACCTCCCTAGAAAGAATATTATAATGTTAAAAGACATTTGATATCCCTCTGTCCTAAGATGACAGGTTTTTTGGCTCCGAATTTGTATAGTGAAAGGTCCCTCTTTCTGAAAATAGTCTCTCTCCCAGATACCTCTTAAACACCACTTGAGATCCTTGCAGCCACTGCTGCGGTGGCCAGATCTGTAAATGCTCCTACGAGCTCTGGCAGGTGCAACCCAACAGTATCTTGCCTCGGGCCTGCAGCTGGCACCTCTCAGCCCCAGTCCAGGGCACTTCTTTTGACACTGCAGTTTAGACTGCATGGAAACCCATGCAGTGCCAAGCCAGTGCATTCTGGAAGCAGGGCTCAGGCCCCTGTGCAGACCCTTCGCCTGTGGGAGCAGGAGCCAGTGGACGAATGTCTTCTCTTTCCCCCTTGCCCCAGAGGTGGGTCCTGAGATGCTTCTCACAGGGCTTCTTAGGCAGTCCCTCCAGATCAAGCAGCCAGGAATGTGGCCACCCTAATGACAGATGCTGTGCCTTTATCCCTGAGCATCAGTTATGCTCCCTGGGCTCACACTCCCCAATAATGTATTTGCAAGTGAGCTTTTGTTTCAAGCTCTGCTTTCTGGGCAACCCTGGCCAAAACAGACTCAAACATTTTCTTCGCCTAAGCTCTCACTCAAATATAGGCCATCTTTGTCTTCTGGATAAAATAGGCGCCGAGTAGCCACATGGAAATGACAAAGGCTAGCAATCCCATCATTTCTACTCACGATTCTGTTTAACAACCCGGTGGGGAGCTGACATTTCCTGCTTCTAGCTACTCTATATCAGGATGTAGAAATCACCTTTTCAAGGTTAAAAAGAAAAAAATCAACCTTCCTCTGTGTTTAGGTGGATGGATATGTCATTAAGTGGCCAGCTGGGCCCTCCCACTGCTGCTACTGAGTTCTGGTGGGACCAAGAGGCCCCAGCTGCAAAGCTGGGGCTGACACCCTCTGGCTTGCCACTAACCCTCCATCCCTGGAGTAAGAATCATGCTCTAGGGTAATTCCAGGCAAGCTCGAGACTGGATTTCCCATGCTGGAGTGGAGGCAGGAGGACGGTGGTCACTAGCAGACGGCCTTGTGGTTGGAAGGCATTAAGGATGGAGGACAATGTCAAGGTCATAGGGAAAGCATGGGAGTATCTGCTGACAGGCAAATTCGTTCCCAGGGCAGAGCAGTGGGAAGGGCCCCGAGAGGCCAGGCACAGAGTCAGGACAGACGTGGAGGAAAATGTTGGTCTTGCTCCCTGGAAATTCCACTCTGGCGATGCTCCACATCAATTAGAAGCCACAGTTCCCCAGTGGATCCTGGAATGACAGAGCTTTGAGACATTTATATTTAATAACCTCAGGTCTCAGGCTGATTAGCAAAGTAAATAGTCGGCACCACCACTGTCTGCTGCTCCGTTATGGCCTGGCATTATTCGTAAGAGTGTCAACCCGCCAGGCGAGGCATTTCTAAAGCCCCTGACGATGTCCCTCAAGGAGCTCTTCCCACAAATGTTCATATCTCGAGGCTGTTGGGAGTCCATCTGATTATTATCAGGTTTTCATTTCAGAAGGAAAATCAGCACAGCACGATGCTCTCCCCGCCCCATCTTGGAGAGTCCGCCCGGTGCTGATGCCACGTGAACAGAAAGTGCCAGGGGCCACCTGGTCCTCAGACTGATTATTCCCCATAAAGGGACCTGGAGGCGGAAACCCAGGAGTTGAGCATCTTTAGAAACTCCAATTCCATGGCCACACCTGAGCTCATCATCGCTCAGAACGGTTCCCCCATGCAAACCTCAGCACCGCCCCCCCCTCCCCCGAAGGAACAATCTGGTTCTTCTCATCCTTCCTGCAGCCGCAGCCACCTCCTCCTCCTTGGATTTCCTGTCTCCACCCAGCATAGGAGCCATGACCCATACCTCAGCCACCTATTGTCAGCGCCCCCAGCTGTGTCGCTTTTCTCTTGTTCCTGACCCTGACCCTGGGTTGTCCGTACCTGGGCCCAGAGGCCAAGCCCCAGAGAGCCATCCATCCAACTCCCAGACCTGGTGCCACCGCAGACACACAGTCCTCCCTGCAGGGCCTCCCTCTCCATTGGGCAGCTCCCTCTTTCGTTCCTCTTAGTGACTTTTCCAGTCCTTCACGGTTTCCCTCAAAGTCCCTTTGTTATCCCCTCCCCACCCACTCTAAAGAGATGACTTTGCTTCCTACTTCAGAACTAAAACAGTTCCCTCCGCTTCCTGCCCTGCACCTGTGAATGAATCCTCACGCCTGTCCTTGTCCTTATCTGCAACCAGATTATGTCCGTGGGAGAGGAAACCCTCTTCCTGACCCAGGCCACACCCCTGCTCCCTCGGGCCTCCATGGACCCTGCCCCATCCGTCCTCTGCGTCCTCTGCCGCTTACCTTCTTCATTCTCCTTTTTCCTTAGCTCTTCTCCTCAGCCCAGTCCTAGGGACTCTGCATTTCCAGACCCTCCCACACTGCTTTTTTTTTTTAATTTTTTTTTTTTTTTTTCTTTTTCTTTTTGGTAGAGATGCAGTCTCACTGTTGCTCAGGCTGGTCTTGAACTCCTGAGCTCAAAAGATCCACCCGCCTCGGCCTCCCAGAGTGCTAGGATTACGGGCGTGAGCCACCGTGCCCCAGCCCCCACACCGCTTTTGTCAGTGACCCTAATAACCTTCTAATTTCCAAATCCCAAACTGTACTTTTCAGACCTCTTCCACCTTGACCCTTCTGAGGTGTCTGTTGCTGTGACCACTCTTTCCTCCAATCTCTTCTCCCTTGGCTTTGGTGATGACACTCTTACTTGGGTTTTTATCACCCTTCTGGTTTCTCTTTGTAATAACCTTCATCTGGCCACCCGTAAAACATTATTGGGCTTCCCCAGGGGTTATAAGAGCCTATTCTGTGTCCCCCATAGCTCCTGGGCTAACATCTGAGGAAGCCTATAATGGTCTATCAACGTGTTGAGTCTTTCTGTACTAGATCTAGTGTCTCAAGTTCACCTGGGCACGTCTACAGGTGCCTTTGTCTCTATTCCCAGTGCCCAGCACGCCACCTGAGACTTACTGAGCGCTCAGTGATTCCTGATCAATGGTGTAGCTTGTGGCAGAATGGACCCCAACCTTTGTTAGATGTACAAGTGGATCAACTTTTTGTTTGTCTATACTTCTTAACCATTTCTCCCTCTAAAAGTGCAATGCAGTGTCAAAAACGGAATTAAAAATCTTAAAGCATTTTTTGTTTGTTTATGAGAAAGTAGGGATTATCTTGAAATGTCATAATTGTGAATCTTTCAAGTATACCAGAACCTACGTTGGCTTAACCAATGGCTGAAACCTGGGTTGTGAGAGAGCCTGGGGTGAGGGGTGAAGGGGTGGCAGCAGGGAAACAGGGCAGAATGTTAACTTGGGCTTGCATTTCTGTGACCTAAGACCCTACTGTGGGTGGGAAAAATTTAGTTCACTTCATACATGCTGAACGTATAGAGCAGCTATTGGGGGACAAAGTGAAGAATCTGGCTCGATATCTGAATTTAGCATGACAATCTCTGACCTTTGTCATAGGTCACTACAGTGAGTCACAGATGCCAAACTCTAAATCTTTTCATTTGTAAGTTCAAATCTGAGCCTCAAAGAGATTTAATTATTGTTCAAGGTTAAGCGGATGGTAAGTTAGAGCAATGGGACTTAAACTCCAAGGCAGTGCTCCTGTATTATACTTCATTTCTATGAAGATTAGTGATATTTGCTTCTTTTGCCTTTTGATAGTATCCATCCTGTTTTTGGTAGCAAGACAGGGCATTTTGGCAGGCACTGGGGCAGAGCAGTTTGGAGGAGCCTGGTGGTTAGGGTCATGAATGCTGGCTCTTCCTTTAACTGGCCCTGCTGTCTCGGACCCATCACCAATCCTCTGTGAGCTTCAGTTTCCGTATCCATAAAATGGCAAAAATAACAATCATACCTACTATACAGGTTTCACTGAATTAATATGTGCAAAGGACTTGGCATAGTGTCTAGTGCACAGTAACCTTTTAATAGGTAGGGAATATTGATATTATTATGTTATTGTATATTCATTTATTTTTCTTTTTTTTTTTTTTTGAGACAGAGTCTCACTCTGTTGCCTGGGCTAGAGTGCCCGTGGCATCAGCCTAGCTCACAGCAACCTCAAACTCCTGGGCTCAAGCAATCCTCCTGCCTCAGCCTCCCAGGTAGCTGGGACTACAGGTGTACATACCACCAAGCCTGGTTAATTTTTTCTATTTTAGTTGTCCAGCTAATTTCATTCTATTTTTATAGAGACGGGGTCTCGCTCTTGCTCAGGCTGGTCTTGAACTCCTGAGCTCAAGCGATCCTCCCGCCTCGGCCTCCCAGAGTGCTAGGATTACAGACGTGAGCCACTGCAGCCGGCCTCATTTATTTTTCAAAGTATCCAAATTCCTCACTTTTCAAAAAGAAGGGCTCCTAAGTGTTTATGCTAGATCTTATTGGCCCCAGTTTGGGGTTAGGTTGATAATGTATTCATTAATCTAACATTTACGTAGAGCTTGGAATGGGCAAGGAGGATGGTCAACACTCTGAGATGCACACTGCCAGTTTCCAAGGACACTTGCAGGGGTGTAGCTCCATGGCCCCCATCCTCTCTTTCTCTCGCTCTCTCTCTTAGGTGGGGGTTTGAGGATGTGGCCAAGGAGTCCTTCAGGCTGTGTCTTCATTGATAATTGCCCTAGTTGCTCATTTCCAGACATCCATGGGGGAAGCCCTCTCCTACTGGGACAAGAATTCCTTTTCCAGCTGGGCACAGTAGCTCACACCTGTAATCCTAGCACTCTGGGAGGCCAAGGCAGGAGGATCACTTGAGCCTAGGATCCTCCTGAGTAAGAGCAAGATCCCATCTCTACTAAAGATAGAAAAATTAGCCATGCATCATGGCACGTGCCTGTAGTTCCAGCTACTTGGGAGGCTGAGGCAGGAGGATCGTTTAAGCCCAGGAGTTTAACATTGCAGTGAGCTATGATGATGCCACTGCACTCTGCCCAGGGCAACTGAGCAAGACTGTCTCAGAAAAAGAATTCCTTTTCCTTTGGAAAGGCCAATGGAGGCTAGCAGTGGTCCCAGGCAGTGATGTCTGTAACCTAGAGTCTCCATCCTGATAAAGCTGATCTGTGTGCAGAGTTGTCGCTGGCAAACACAGCACCCACCAGGTATCACAGCAAAATCAGGGTCATTGCGTGGAGGCCATTCCAAAAGCCTGAAATCTGTGTGGGAGGGGTCTAGGTGGGAAGGGGCTGACCTCCAAGTTCGAGGGCAGTGACTTCTGGGTCACACAGGTGTCTGGGGCACTGGGACCAGGAGAGGAATGTGGCCAGAAGGGTGGGCAGGGCTTGATAGCATTGGAATGAGGCACCAGAGGGGCAGGGCATCCTTCCAGGGTTATGACTGGGCCTGGTGATGACAGTGAGCAAGGGTGTGTTTGCCATTAGGATATTTACCCATTGTCTCACTGGTCAGAGAACTGGACTGGCTTCCTGGGGCTGGAGGCCTCAACCTTGCCCTTCCCCCAGCCAGGATTTCAAGCTTTCAGCTGGTGCTTCATTCTGGTCCAGTGTCCTACATTCAGTTCTTGGCATGACCCATTCAGGGAACTGTTCTGAGTGTCTCAGTAGGTGATCTCTACCCTTACTAGAAAATCTCCCAACCATATTACTAATTTTGAGGATAAAAAGTTTAGCTTTCTTTTGGCAGTTGAATTTAAATTTCATGACTATGACGGACTCAAAATATGAGCCTGAGTGTGGCCCTTGTACCACTGCATCAGAATCACCTGGGGGGAGGGGTGCTGAAAAAACGAATGTGTATTTTCCCCAGGTCATCCCAAGACTTAGTGCATTAGAGGCTCTGGGGTGGGACTTAAGGATCTGCTGGTTAAAATCCTTCAGCATGACCTGATGCAGATGTTTGGGACCCACTGATGTAGAAGGCGCTCTGATTAATAGAAAATACAGATAAGCAGGGGAACTCTCCCCATGTGCCAGTCCGGCCCGCCACCTCGGGTTCACAGGTGGTAAACGTAAAATGAACATTACCATCTCAGGAAGCTCATTTTAGGTGAGAGTTTACCTCTAGAAGTCTCTTTACCTCTCTGGGCCTCAGATACTGCTTCTTTAAAAGGAGTAGTTTATACTAGATGAGCTCTAAGAACTAGCTCTAGGGTCAGTTCGGAAATGGATGTCGTGCTCAGGTGGGGGAAGCACATACTGGGGGAGGCTGGCAATTTGCCTTTGAAAGCCAATTTCTGGACTTGGACGGGGATAGATGTCTCACGGCCCTCTAAAACCCAAATTCGAATGAATTTGCCCAGCGGGACATTCCTGGTTCTCAGAGCCTCAGTTTCCCACGCCTCCCTTTCCCCCTATCCCCACCTCCACCCACCCTGCAAGGGCACTTGTTGCTAGGCTGCAGGAAGAGGAAGTTAAGTGCAAAGAGCAGGGGAAAGCGCTGCAGTCCGGCTAGGACAGGGAAACTCTTAGTCCTTCCACTCCGGACACTTCCAGGTAAGCCTCCGGACACCCCTCTCCTCCGCCCCGAGGGCTGTAGCCCCTTTCATAGACCTGACGAATCGTCCGCCCATTTCCGCGGCCGCTCCTCGGCGCGCGATGGAAGCTGGATTGGTCGGGCCTGGCGTGCCGTTGGCTCCGCCCCCGCCGCCCTCTGGTTGGCGGCGGCGGCCGCGGGCGCGGGGCGGGTCCGCCGGTGGGGCGGGGCGGCCAGTGCCCGGGGGCGGGAGGGCTGCGAGACCCGGACCGGAGCCCCAGCTAAAGCCCGAGCCGCGGCGGCCGCGGAGCACGGGCGCCGACGGAGTACAATGAGGGAGCCAGCGGATCTGGGGTGAGCGTACCTGGGGCCGGGCGTGGGCGTGGGTGTGGGCGGGGGAGGGAGCGCCCGGCGGAGAAGGCCCGGGCTGGGGGCGGCCCGACGCCGCAGGGTTCAGGGTACCGGCCGGCTCCGGCGGCCGTTGGCGCGGCCCCCACCGCGCTGTCATGGCCCAGGTAGTGACCGAGACGCCCACCCGCGACGCCCAGAAGCAAACCCTTCCTTCTGCCGGACCCGGTTCAGGAGCTGTGGTCTTGACCCCGGCCGGAGGTGCCCGCCGGCCCGTCCCCCCAGACTGCGGTCCGGGGCGCCCGGCTCCTGGCTCTGCCCCGGGCGGGGAGGCACAGTCACACGCAAGCTAAAGAAAAACGGCTTACAGTTTTATGAATGGGGTCCCGGGTTCCTGCCACCCGCCTCGCCCACGACTCGAAATGCTTAGAAGTGGAGAACCACAGTTACTTTCACGTTAATCTGTCAGAGGTTGGCTGCGCCTCGGTTGTTTTTCTCCAACTCCTGGGAAACACGGGTGGCCGTGGGGTGGTTTGTGTGCTTGGAAGGGAGGCGGCGGCGTGCCGAAACCCGGGGGATCGGAAGGTTAACAAGTGACATTGGGCTGAGGCCTAACGCCAGGTGCCCTGCTGGGAGCGCGGCGTGACGGTGGACGCCGGCGCTGCTGGCTGGGGAGCACGGAAACGAAACGGTGGGAGCAGGAGCAGGAATGGGCCGGCTGGCCACCTTGCACCACACACGCCGCCCTGAGCGCACGGCCGAGGCGGGACTTGGTGCAGGGGAGTTTTCCCCTTTTGAAAGTGGGTTTTGGAAAACTTAGTCCCTCAGTGGGTTGATAGTTACTTAAACCATCGGTTGTTATGGTTACAGGACATCAAATGTAAGGGCAAAGTCTGTTTCCACCCTCGCTCTTTCTCCAGAGCTGCGAGGTACTTTGTCACTACGTTTTACAGACACTGCAAGGGAGGACATACTTTAGAGTTGAAGGAAAAGCGTGTGGGCTCCTTGAGGGCAGGGGTCGTGCCATATTCATGTTTAAAGTCCCAGTGTCTTGACACCATCGCAGCTCTGCACACGAATTGAAAGAAATGAGCCTTTTTACATGTTCTGGTGATTCTCAAAGGATTTAAAGGATTCATTTCAGGAGCCAGGTGTAAGCTGGAAAGGAAGCAACCAGTACTTTTAAATAGAAAAGAATAAGGAAAAATAGAGGACAGGTGGTCTTGAACTTTGGGCTAGGGAGGAGTTTGAGGAGTCTAGGATTGTGAGTTTTAGAGCTCCAAGGCACAGGGGTGCTTATCTCATATTGGAAGAGTGAAACTGCCATTTCTAGTAGCTCTTACCCAGCCCGTAGATTATTTCAGTATTCTTTCAAATTCTTCCACAAATTGGTAGTTGGTGTACACTTAGGAAAAACAAGTAAGCCTCCTGAGGTGATGGGAATAGAGTGGGATTTTTGCCATTTCATTTCTTTCTTGTTACTTGAGCCCCTCTGGGAGTGTCAGTGAAGACTTGGAGAGAGGGGATGTGGAAGGCTGTGGGTGAAATAACTGAACTTGCTTGCACGTTTATCTCCAGGAAGAGGCACCATGCCTGAGAGGAAGGAGATTAACAAACTGATTCAGATCAGAAGATGGTGGTAATTGAGTCCATGGACAAGTAACCCTTTGGTTTGGGCTGAGTGTTGGAGGTCTGAAGAGCATGGAGAATATCATCATGTGAGAAGATCAGAGACATAGTATATGCCAAACATACTGTTTGTTATTAGAGATTATGTTATTAGAGTGCTTCCAGAGAAGAAGCAGGAAAGATTAGGCTTTTAGGTAGAATGACTGTGTAGAATGTATTGGACAAAAAGCAATCGCCTGGAATCAAAAAAGAAATATTCATTCAACTTATTTTTATTGAGTCTGCTGTGTGCCAGAAACTGCTAGGCATTATAGATAGGATGGAATGAAAAAAGGGTGAAGAGTTTGTTTGTACGTGACATATGGTTTACCTTCCCAGCAAGTTAAAAGCTCCTGTTTTCTGGGGATTTTCTCAAGCCCTTGAGGTCAGAAAGGGGAGAAATACACAGAATGTTACCTAATGTAAGAACATAACAGAGTAATGGGGAAATTCTTCCCACTGTAGATTACTTTCAGTATCAAACTGAATCTTCAAAGACCGTTTTTCTGTGTCAGGTTCAGTATAAAACTGTATTCATCCTCATGTCTATTGACCTGTGTCTTCTGATGGTAAGTGCCTGTTCTTTCTTTTTTTCTCTTTATCAATTCATTTATTCAAAAATTAGGAAGTTCATTAAACAAACACTGTCCCTTGTCCTCCAAGTGCTTCCAGTTCATTTTCTTTGAGTATCCTCAGGGTCTGCTTCCTTCTGTCTGATCCTTATTATCTCCTGAGGGTCCTTGGGGAATTGTTGAGGTCACCGGGAATGCTACTTCTTTGATTCTGTCCCACGGCAGAAGACGGCTAGTGTAGAAAGAGAGCATTGTTGAGTTCCAGCTCTACCAGGCACTACTTTCTGCCCCTTATGTATATCCTCTCCAGTCCTGGAGCAGCCCTCTAAGGCAGGCGGTGATAGCTTCATTTTGCAGAAGAAGAAACTGAGGCTCAGAGCAGTTCAATAACTTGCCCAGGGTGACAAGCTGGTTAAATAGTGAAACAGGAATTTCAATCTAGGACTTTGATTACACAATGTGCTTTTTCCATCGTGCCACATTGCTTTTCCTGGGAGAGGAATGGCAGTTTATTAGAGATAGTCTAGTGTAGTGCCCCTCTTGAGTGGACTTATGAAAGGTCAGGTTTAGAGATATTTAGAGAATTGCCACAGTTGAGGAGTTCCTGTGCTCGTGGTAGAGCCAAAGTTAGCAGCCGGTGTCCTGCTTCTCTACCCACAGCAGTTGTGGGTTGCCCACAGCAGTTGTGGGTAATCTACGAGGCTGTTAAGGAATCGGAGTTTACTGCCATGGAAGGGTGACCAGCCTTACTGGGTCTGTATCCCTGTGCTCTGCTTACCAGCTATGTGACCTTGGGTAAATTACTCTCTGTACCTCAGGTTCTTCTGTAAAGTGGGATGATATTGCCATTTCAACAATGCTAAGACTACAATTTATCTCATCTTAACATTTCTGGAAAAAAACATAATCTATGGGGTCTTACAGTTGTAGTTGGCAGTGGCTTCCTTTTTCAGTACATAAAGTAATGGTGTGTCTTATCGTCAGTGGTTTTAGATTAGATGAACTATGGTAGTATCTTATTTATAGGTAGTTGTAAGAATTAAATGAGGTTGCTCATGGCCTGGCGTAGTGAGCACCCAGTAACAGTTGGCGCTTTCCAATGACAGAAGGAACGGTTAGCTGGGGAAAGCTGGGAGCATCTCATAAGATGCTATAATCCATCTGATCTGTGGGTTGGAGGAATGTTTTCCAGTTTGCCTGGAGCTCTGTCCTTTGGCTGACTCTCGTCCCGTGAGAAGCATTAACTTTAGGAGCTAACGAGCCATGGACAGACAGCTCCTTTTGTCCTGCCTATTCATTAAGGTCTTTGTCAACTTCAAATCCCAAGTTAAAAATAAATGTTGTTGTAAGAAGGCTGGAAACCCACACTGATGTGAATATTTTACATGTGAGTTTTAAAGCAACTCAAGGTTAGGTACAAGATTCTGTGTTGTTCCTTTCCAAACTCCTAATAATGCTTAATTGCATTGCATGAAATGTCCATGAAACACCATTAATGAGAGGGATGCTAGGAGGTCATGAAAGTACAAAAGAGCTTGACTGGCATTGGTGGGGTAGAGAGAACACTGGACTTGATGTCGGGAATCCTGGCTGCAATCCTGGCAGTTTCATCTGTTAGCCCCGCTTCACCATCAGAAACTCACATTGCCCAGCTGCTGTGTGGATTACTCAAAATTGCGCTGGGCAGAGGCAGCCCACCGGCTGCACATCGCCTCACCATTCTGGGCCTTAAGAGGTCTCTCTTCCAAAATGAGGACTAGGTTTCTTAGACCCCTCCTACCCCCGACCCCAGCTCAGGTTATACAAGTTTATATGAATCTAAGGATCTGAGAAATTAAATGGTTGAAAGGAAATTACTTCATTCGGGACTCAGGTGGATGTTTGTGATAGTGCTTTGAAAAGCAGAAAAAAAAGCAATGACAGGTGATAACAGTATGAGTAACTATCATTTATGGAGAATTGCTGTGTGCCAGATAGTGTTTCTGCTTTTAAACCTCCCAGTACCCTATAGAGTAGTAGATACTGTTATGAATCTTATTTTAAGATGAGGAAATTGAGGTTCAGAGAAGTTAAATAACTTGTCCAAAATCACACAGCAAGATCAATGGCATATAGTTGGGCCTTGAACTCAGGTTGTATTGCTCCTGGGTGGATGCCCTAAACCATGGATAGTAACAAACCCTGTATACACTATATTTTATCCTATACATACCTATCTATGATAAAGTTTTATTTATAAATTAGGCACAATAAGAGATGAATACAATAATTGATAAAAATAGAACAATTATAAAAATAATACTGTTCACAGTTGCACAGATGGAAGATCCATTCTTCCTGTAGATCTTAGCAACCTCAGCATATGATTTTTTTTCTCTCCTTATGATGTCGAGAACTTTCACCTTTTAACTTGAAGCATTTTACAGCTTCACTTTGGCATATTCAAATTAACACCATCACCACTCTTGTGCTTTGGGGCCATTCTTAAGTAAAATAAGGGTTACTTGAACACAAACACTGTGATACCAAGACAGTCAATCTGATAACAGACAGTTACTAAGTCTACTAAGTGACTAACAGGTGGGTAGCATCCGTTGGATAAAGGGATGACTCATGTCCTGGGTGGGATGGAACAGTACAGCAAGATATTTCATCACACTACTCAGAACGGTGCCAATTTAAAATTCCCAAATTGTTTATTTCTGGGATTTTCCATTTAATATTTTTGGACCTCCGTTGAACTTGGGTAACTGAAACCTCAGATAAGGGAGGACTGCTTGTATTGGGAGAATTTGTTAAACCTAAAGAATAACTCTTCTGGGAGTTGCACAAGACTTAAGTCCTTGGAAGGAAAGGATTTTCTTTGGTGAACAAAGGCTATAGGCCGGGTCATTGTGAGCATAAGTGGGACAATCAAGAGAAGAACCTAACCTTCCATGTGGAAGCCGGCAGGATGGGAAACCTGGGGGGACTTTTAAACAAGGAGGTAATCTTTTTTGGCTTTGCCTGAAATATTGGTTCTAAGGGATTTCCCCTAAGAAGATTATTGGGACTAACACACTAAGTGCTTCTCCGGCTTATTTTAACAGTCGAGAATGGGACTGGGCAAGAGGTGCTGCCTTCAGTCATAAGCTTACTTAGGATTTGAGATTAAAACCCACCCCTTGGATGGCTCTTGCAAATAACCTTTCAGAATCACAATATACATTTTGTAAGAGTTTCATTTCTCTTTTGCTATTTAAAGCTGACATAAGCTGGCTCATTCTCTTATTCAATTTTCAGTCCTTTCTTAGACCTAATCCTGTCTTTTAAGCAGTATTCCTAAAGATGGTTATATTTATCATTTTGGGCTTGAAATAGAGAATTTAGAAATCTTTCTACTGAAAGGACTGACTGAAGAATGATTATCAGTTATTCAACAAGTATCTGAGCATCTACTGGGGCCAAGCATTGTGCTCGGCATTGGAAATCCGGTGGGGAGCAAAACAGATGTGGTCCCTGCCTGCACATAACACATTATCTAGTCTAGACAATAAACAAGTCAACAGACAGATGCATTGTGTGTATTAATTGTAACACGGGTGAACTCTTCTGCTGAAGGAAAGGAGCAGGGCACGGAGAAAGAAATATGGGGAAAGAGCTGGCAGCTGGGAATGTTGGGCAGAGCATTTCAGGACAGGGAGGAAGATGTGGATGTAGTGTGGCTGCAGTGAGGAGGGGCAGAGGGGGAAGACGGGAAGGGCCGGCCCAAAAGGTGCTCCGGAGGGCGTGTCACAGGGCAGCACAGTGTAGAGGGGAAAGCAGGGGCTTGAGAGCCAGACATTGCTCGAGGGGCCTTGGGAAGTTTCTTACCCTTCCATGCCTCAGTTTCCCACCTCTGAGGGGCTGTGAGCATTGAATGAGCCCCGAGAGCAGTGCCTGGCATGTACAGAAATGGCTGTGGGTAGGGTCTGCTGACTCTCGGGGCAGTAGGGAACTTGATCTGAAGCGGATGAGCTTCTGTTCTTAGTCAACACTTCCCATCATTCCACGTGTAGAGTAACCATAGGGCTGAAGGTCAAACTACGATGGCTAATAGGAGTGTCCACTGGAGGCTTTCTAAGGCAGAATTACTTGCTTGGCGTTGGACTTTCTGTAATGTGCTAAGCATTCAGCACCTGTACACGGGAGACTTGGTCCTACCTGTAGGAGCCTCTGCAGTGAGTGCAGTGCTCAACATGGAGCGAGGTACACCAGAAGCAGTTGTCCTCTGCTCCTGCCTGCAATTGTCTGCTTTAGTGTTTGCATGTGGGAGGGGGATTTCTAGCCCTTTTTTCTGATAAGACGGGACAGAGGCCAGTGGCCTTATTACTAGGTGATCAAAACATGACGACTCAGAGTTGCTGTGTGCAACCTGCCTGAACCCTGTCTCTGCCAAGATTTCATGTGCTGTTTTCTCATTGAGAGGAACAGCCACACCTCCAGATCATACAGGGGAGAACTTCATAAAACGGGTCACTGGTTTTGGTTCTTTGGCCTGGCTTGGGATTGTCAGTAAAATACTACGAACCCAGCCATATTAAAGTTATAATTATCCTGCAAAGCGTTTGTTAGACCTGATCAAATTTGTGTGTAATTACATTAGTTTTTTTTTTTAATCTTTTATTCTGGAAAACTTTTAAAAATATACAAAAGCAAAGAACAATATAATGGACCTCATGCATCTATCACTCAGTTTTCATAATTACCAACTTTTGCTAATCTTGTTCCAAGATAGTTTTACATTGAAGCATTCTTTGTTGGTGGACTTTCTTTTTTTTAACCTCCCACCTCCCCTTGTTGGTGGATTTTCTATCATAGTAGAAATGTGTCTTTGGACTGTAAAATCATTTGGTAGATACGATCCTAGAGAAAAAATTCCTGCATGCTGCATAATTACAGGGCTGGTGTTAGGTAGTTGAAATTCAGAATCTGAAATGAACACTTCTTGGGAACCTCCTATAGACTCGCTTATGAGAAGTAGGCATAAACAATTTGACTTCTTTCCAAATGACCAGTTAGTCTGTGTATTACTAAATAGCAACGGTTTTGGGCAGTGTGTAAGGCACATTAAAAAAAAAAAAAGTCTGTATCCACAATGGCTTATAAAATTATCTCTCTCTTGCCTGCAATGAAGTCACAGGTTATTTTAAACATTCTTAGCAAATGAATTTTACACAAAGCCAAACTGTGAAACTGATTAAAAAGCAGTGTTTTTGTGGTATATATTACTTTAATTTATAGCAGTCACTTCTAAAATCAAACAGAATACAAGTTAATATGTTGAAAATCTATGTTAAATTTTTATTCTGGTTTTATTTTTTAAAGGGGAAATTCAAATCAAATGTGCAAAGAACCCCATAGCAGCCCCTTTGCGTACCACTGCCCAGCAGTTATCAGTAATGTTGGGAATGTGCTAGATTCGTGCTCTCCAATACGGTAACCACTAGGCCACGTGTGACTGTTAAACGTTAGAAAGGTGGCTAGTACAACTGAGAAACTGAAGCTTTAGTTTTAATTAATTAAACTGAAACTCAAGCTTTAATTTTAATTAATTTCAATTTAAATAGTTCTATGTGGCCATATTGGACAGTATAGCTCCAGGGTTTATTAAACCACCAATCTCAGTGATAGGAAAGAACCCAACACAAACTGATCTGGGCAAGAAATGTTACATGTAGTTCCCAAATTCAGTACCTTTTAAAGAGAAGGAGTTTCCTTATGTAGCAGAAGGAAGAACCACCTGGTGGGTGGGGTTCATGGTCTTCCTTTAAGAGCAAGGCTCAGAGACCTGGGGAGGTTCGATTTGATGCCATGATGTCTCCCAGGGCTCAGGAAATGAGGAGTGAATCTCAGTGAAAAATACTGCTTAGTACTGCTTGTTGCATTGTGGAATGTCTCTAAGAGCTAGAGAGGAGTCTGCTAAGTGGCTTGTAGGAAGGTTTTGGGAGGTAGGATGATGACAACCACCGGCCCAGCCCCGGTTTTGGGAGTTGTGTTTGCTGCCGCAGGATTTAGAGGCTGCCTCTGGGCAACACCCAGGGCCTCAGAGGAGACAGATGTAGAGGGCACGAGCTGTCTTGGTCACCTCTTTATCCCCAGGGCATAGTAGATGCTTGATAAATATGTGTTAAAAATGGGTGACACTTTCAGGAATAGATTGGGGAGTAAATAAGAGAAGGGCTTTAAATTTATCTAGAAACTCCGAAAAGTAGGTGCTGAGGGAAGTATAATGCCAGTGAGCTGCAGAGTTGGCATAGCTAGTGCATTCTGCCAGAGGCAACTGACATTTCCCCTCACCGCAAATGTGAGCTGGACCTCTCTCCCCTCCCCTTATCTAAGAGCCCCTTCTGATAGTCCCATACCAAGTGCTGTTGATTTTTATCCTGTAAACATCTCTGGAATGGTTCTCTCCTCTCCAGCTTCACCACCACCACTCTAGTCCAAACATCAGTCTTTTTGCTTGGAAGCCTGCAGCAGCCCTCACTGACCTGCCCACATCTACTCCTTTCTCATCTCTTCACCACCCTGCAGTCAGAGTGGTGTTTGAAAAATTCCTAGTGTGATTATGTCACGTCCTTGCTCAAACCCTATGAAGGCTTCTGGGACAAGATCTACATTCTGAACATGTTTAGGTGCTGTGTGATCCAGCCCCTCTTGCTTCTGCCTTCAGCCTGGGGCCTCTGGCTTTCTTCTCCTGGTTCATTATATTCCAGGCTCTCTGACTGCCTTTCCATCCCAGCTGGAAGGGAGCTGAACCCTTCAGGAACTGAACCCTCTGCAGAAAATGGCTCCACCCGCCACCCTTTTTTTTTTTTTTTTTAATCTCTGTTAGTGTGTTATTACATATTCTTTAGTAGATACTGCCTTTCCCTTTCCTTCAGAAAGTCAGGGACCTGTCAATTTTGCTCACCATTTTATACCCAGTACCTAGCAGAGTGTCTGACTCATTGGCCATGCTTAAATATTTGCTGGGCAAATGAATGAATGCAAACACACTACAAAGCAAGGGAAAACTTAACTTGAGCAATGCTCTTCAAAACTTGGGTTTATTGGAGGGGTTGAGTTGTTTTTAGGGAATAACCCAGGAAGGGAAATGGGGGGAAAAACTCCACAGGTATCCATCAGTGGAGCTGTACAGCAGGTTTAGAACTGTCCTGCGAAAGTAGGTTCTGAGGAAGCACGGTCCATGCCCTTGTCCCAGACTTGAAAGGCATTTGCCTGCCATCATGGGATTAGCGGGTGGCCCTCTCATCTTGTTGGGCTTCCTGTGCCCAGCCTCAGGAAGCACTGAATGTGTCACTGGTAGCATGGGACTCCAATTTGAGACCTCAGGATTGGAGTCTTCCATATTCAGCCCACAGTCAGGCATGTGGGTAGTCCTCCTCTCTTCCTGGAGGGTAGGGATTCTGTCCTCATATTTGTGCCCCTCTCCTCCCTCTTACCCCCCTCCCTCCAACCCATCAGCAAACCAGAGTACTTTGCCTATGGGGGTGTTTGGCAAGTGTTTGTCAGTAGCTCCTAGTACTACCTGCTGGGCACTAAAGAGAGCTCTAGGCAGTAGTAAGAGGGAATTCTGCTTATGCCTTGGGGGCGGGGGTGTGGAGGGAGGCTTTCTGCTGTTGGGAGATTCCCTGTTAGAGAGAAGGGGGCAGCTGTGTTTAGACCTGATACTGCAGGCAGGGAGGCTTCCTGCCTCCTCTCTCTTCCTGACACTGATTTCCAGATTAGTTGGGAGCCTGCCAGTGCTCAGTAGATCCACCTGTCATGTGGTAGGGAAACAGGAAGGACCTAGGTCTTCTCCGGGAATTTTGAAGTTATGAGTGGGAAATAGAAGGGCTTGATGCTGAGATGGTTTGATGCTGAGATGGTTAAATTTCTTCTACAACTTTTGTGATTGTGACTCTGAAAGAGAAAATGGGCATGAGTTGTCACTAGCTGGTTTCCTAGAGAATATTCTTTCGGAAGGAAGGAACAAGGTTCACCAGACCAGGGCCTCTGATAACCAGAGAGGAGGTATTTAATGAAGACTAGAGTGACATGTTTTCTGGGAGACTTATAAGTCTGGTTAAGAAGGCTTTAAGCTGTATATCAAGAGAAGTATACGGGAAGGCTGCAGAACCAGACAACAAGCAGAATCTGTGTGACCTAGCAGCATTCTAGGCACCAAAATGGTGCCTCTCAAGTGGAAACTAGCACCAAAGCTGGTTGAGAACTCCACTGAGGGAGGCACCCAGGAATCTGTAAACTGCCTGCAGGTGAGCAGCTAATGCCTCCATGCACTGGAAACCCTAACAGCACAGCCAGGTAAATGTGATCTGGTAGTATTGGCATTAAAGCAAAGTAGTATGGGTACACCTGGCCCTAAAAGAAAACCCTGTGAGCAATTCATTCTGTGTACCCTGGTCATGCAAACCTGGTGGAAAACATTTCAATTGTTTTGGAAAGAGGGGTGAGGGGAGCAGGTTATGTCGTTGTAGGATGCTGCCTGCCCAACCGAGGAGACAGTGTTCTTTTCCATAGATAGCTTTTAAAATAGGCCCTCTGGCAGGTGTAGCAGACCATGCAGACGTTTGTATAAAGTGAATTCTTTTCATTTTCATTTTTATTTAGAGACAGGGTCTGGCTCTGTCACCCAGGCTGGAGTGCAGTAACGCGATCATAGCTCACTGTAACGTCAAAATCCTGGGCTCAAGTGATCCTCCTGCCTCAGCCTCCCAAGTAGCTGGAACTACAGGCACGCGCCACCATGCCTTGCTTATTTTTTTTGTAGAGACAGGGTCTTAATATGTTGCCCAGGCTGGTCTCAAACTTTGGCTTCAAGTGCTTTTCCTGCCCCGACCTTTCAGACTGCTGGGATTATAGGCATGAGCCTAAGGTGAATTCTGTTACAAGTGGACCATGTGATAAATTCTACCTTGCTGGTGATTTTTCTGAAACTCTGAGAGCAGGTAGAGGAAAGTGTGTGTTGGACATCAAAACGACAAATAGGGACAAGCCAGTTGATAGTGTGAATGAGGTAAAAGCCATCCAGAGGGCAGGGGGACCTGTGGCTGTGGCCTGGAGGAAGCACAGAGCTCGTGGTCAGGCAGGCTGGCTGGCTCACAGCACCTGCTCTTAACCATTGGTCATCGGGGCTGAACATTTCCTACCTTTTGTTAGAGTTTCCTTCAACAAAAGTGATGGAATGCTTCTCACTGGAACTGCAACAGGAGCCATCTTGGTGTCTTCAGTGCCCAAATGCTTGTTAGGAATGACCACTGAAGTATTAGTCCATGACGGTGATAATTTGATGTGGCTGCCTCCTTGGTTTCCCCATCCTCCTCACCCCTTCTGCAGAGATGAGAGCAGAAACTTCTTTCTGAAGCTGAAGGGAGCTGTCCTCAGGGAAAGTTGAGCCTCTTGCCCTAAGTTCAGAGGCAAGATTGAAGTGCAAAATAAGTCAGAGTAGTGGAAAACCCATGGGAAAGGAGTTGCTTTTGTTTTAATTTCCCAGGGTAGGCTGATGTCTGTGGGGATACGATGAGTGGTATTCAATGCTGACAGGGTAGGTTAATAGTAAAGCAGGAACATTAATTTTTTTTTTTTTTTAAGGCTACAACTCCCAGCAGAAATGACTATTGATCATGCCCTGAGCCAGAAACCAAACTCATTTGGTGAGCCTAGCTTTTGTCTTAAGGCTTGACTGTGATCGAGAGTGGTGTGCACAGGAGGCTTAATAGCCTGAAGTGAATTTTATTTCAGGAAGTCTAATTTGTGGCAGTAAAATCTCAGGGAAGAAAAAAACACATCTTGTGTTTCTGAGTTAGGTGATAGGGTTGTTTTAGCAGCACGTATAGCCAAGTCCAGGGCCCAAATTTTCTGGAATAGATGGTTGAGAAGTCCTTCCAAAAAGGACTACATGAATTTTTAAAGCCAGGGTGTTAATCTCAAAAAATAAAATTGAAAACATACTTTATATTATATGTATTTTATATATATATACACACATATATATACACATATATATATATATATGTATTGACCCACAGCTTTGAAGGAGCCTTCTAGAAATTGCAAGTTTTACTATTTCTAAAACCTGGCTCTACTGTGGCCTGATAAGACTTTTAGCCACTTTATGGTATCTATCAGAATTGACCCTTCAGCCTCAATTTCCCCTTCCAGGACTGCTCTCCTGCCCCTCCGCTCCCTCCCACAGTGCTCCAGTGGGGTGTCCTAGCCTGTCACTCAACATTGTGCTGAGTAAGCACATAACAGGCTGCTTTATTGGTTGGTTAATATTGAGTGAGATGGCCGCTTTATGTAGCAAGCTGTCGGGGGAAATGGTATGTTTTGGCTGCAGGTTTCTATTATTTTAGGAGCTCGTTTATACAGGTGCTTAACTTGGTCTTTGAAGTGGGAATGAGAGGTGTTGGTTTCCTGTCCTTACAACAGTGAACAGTAAGTCACGGGGCAGGTACCTGGGTCAGCCAGTCAGCGTAGGGTACACTTCAGTGTCTCTCAGAGTGTGATGCTATTGCTAAGGGAGGGAGGGTCTCTGCCAGACTAGCAGGAAGCCCAAAATCTGGTTTAGAAACCCTCATGCCCTGGGGTGATTTCAAGCCAGATTCTTTGAGCCTTGGTAAAGGGCTTATAAAATAGGTTATCTCCACATTTGGTTAGTATGGGCTGCTTATCCAGCTATCCCTTGAGCATTTAGCAGATGCTGCTGCTTAGAAGACAGTGGCTGTACTTGGGCTGTCACTGGGCAGGTCCAGATTCTTGTCATGAGAGTCAGCCCTCTGTGAATCTTTAAAATGGGTCCTTAGTTTGCTGTTCCTTTCAAGGACGGTCTTTGAAGAATCTGAAAGCAAGTGTTTTAATCCCTTGGATAACATTAAGCATGAAAAATTCTTAATTATAAAATGGTTAATTAGATTCATTTTTCCCAAAGCGATAGCTTAAATCAGTGTGCCACTTTTTCTTTTCTTTCTCCCTCTCTCATTCTTTCTCACTGAAGTATGTTTTGCAATTGTAACCTGTTTTTCAATTTTTTGGTTATTTATTGAGTGTCTAGAAATAACCAGCTATTTTCCATTACAGTCTTGTCAGGAGTGAAAATACTGGCAAAGCTTTGGCAGGCACTAAAAGACAGTCCTGGAGTGGGACTTCACCTGCTGTCTTTCTTCTGTCCTGCCCAAACATCCCAGGATCGTGTACCCATCATCCAAAGGGACGTAGATCAAAACTCTACCCCTCTTACTCAAAATGATATAATGAATTTTTTTTTTAATTTCAGCATATTACAGGGGTATAAATGTTTAGGTTACATATATTGCCTTTGCCCCGCCCGAGTCAGAGCTTCAAGCGAGTGCATCTCCCAGATGGTGCGCACCACACCCATTAGGTGCGAATATATGCATCCCCTCCTCCCCCCTCCCACCTGCCTGACACCCGATGAATGTTACTACCATATGTGCACATAAGTGTTAATCAGTTAATACCAATTTGATGGTGAGTACATGTGGTTCTTGTTTTTCCATTCTTGTGATACTTTAGTTAGTAGAATGGGCTCCAGCCCTATCGAGGATAATACAAGTGGTCCTAGATCACAATATTACAAATGCTTTACATCTGGGTTTTTTAACCTTGGGGAGGAGGAAGGGAACATTGTGTGTCTCCTCGAAAATCGAATGTGAAATCTTGTGGATATTTGTGTATGTGTATTTGCGTGTGTGGGCGGGGGGGATGTCTTTGATCTTCATCAGGCTTTCAAAAAGCCTTCAACTGAGAAAGGTTATAGGAGAACTCCAGCTCTAAAATCTCTTGTACCTGTAGTCTAAAAAGCTCTAAAGGCAGATTTTAGAATGGCTTTAGAATACCGATTCACCGTAGGTGAAGAATCTGGAGCACAGACGGCGCCAGTGAACAAACTCAGGCTCCTCACCACAGGAGTTCTGTGCACAAGCCTGGCTTCTCGCTAGTCACACTAGGTCATCCCTGGACCCCTGAGATTCTCTTTCCTCACGCTAACTCCTCTCCCCTCCTCACATCCTTCTGATCTTTGTGGGGAGAGCAGTGGAGAAACTTGTCCTCCTAGCCAGGATCCTGTGCCAGGATATTTTCTCCTTCTTGGTTTCCTTAGTCAGTTTCTTTTGACCAGCGCCGTAACTGCGCCTCTGAGTTCTCACAGGGACTCTCTTTTCATTTTAGGGGCTTTATCTCTTTTATTCTTTTTCTTCCTCTTCTGCCTTCTTTCTTCTTTCTCCTTCTTCATTCTGAACTAATCTGTTCCCTGTTGTTGGCTTTTCTGTTGGGTCTGGCAAATTCTTTTCTGCAGCCATAAAGGGGACCCCCGAGGTAGACAGAGGCCTGGGAGGCTGGTTTTCCCAGCTCTGTGACTCTGGGTGGTGGATCCTGCCCGTCCCTGGAATGCCTTGGGGTCTCAGCTCACCCGTTCCAGGCCAGGAGTCCAGCGATCTGCTCTTGCAGCTTCTGGTGGGTCCAGAACACACATCTGTGATTGCTAGTCACTGACCCCTTCCTTTTCTCATGAACCACATGTGTGTCCTGTGATGGTGAGTTCTCGTGAAAGTATGATTCTGTTTTATAGTCTTTTTTCCAGTTTTGTCAGAGGCAGTAAAGACGGAGTTGTTGCCTTCAGAGAGACCATTCTTCCAGGGGCAGCCCAATATATAAGACAATGCTGGTGACAAATATGCATTATGGTAGCAGGACCCTGTTAGTAGAAATACAAATTACAGTCAAGAATGATCTTCTGCCTTTGGCCATTTAAGCTGCTGCTTCTCTCTGAATTTCCACACTTGGGGGGTGGCGGGGGTTAGGGATCTGGCTCTTAAAGGGTTCTGAAGGAAAATCTCCTTCCGTTATTGCTTCTGAGGACTCCTTAGGCTGTTGGCAGCACACACCTTCGCGTGAAGGTGGACATGTGATCTGGGAGGCTCTGCTTAAGAAACTGGATCTCTTTATTGATAGAGCCATCTCATGAGCTAGTAATGCAAGCTGTTGGTAATTACAGAAAACCTACTGTGAAATTCATCTAAAATTAATGAAGAGTCAGCACTGTGGATTTTAAATACAGAGGGAGTTATGGCTTTTGCTTTCAATGATCTGAGTGTAGATTATCTTTTGCTGTAGTCTGTGAGCCTTTAGCAGCTTTCCTTTGCTCCCTTTTGTGCCTGTGGGCTCCCTTCCCTGTGGTCCAGTCGGTTTACATTCCTATGGCACAGACCCATTTTAATGGGAAGCTGCCAAAATATGCAGTGTGTTCCACAGTCAAATGTTTAGGATTACTCGCTCCATGAACAGAGGAAAGTGAAAGGCCCAGTGTATTAAAAAGAAAACAATAAAATATGTAGAGAACAAAAACCTGGCAGTGACTATAACATACCTGCTTTTCTTGACTTTGACTTTTTTTAAAAGGAGCATTGTTCCATACTTTATTTTGTATGTAGCATTTGAAGGTGTTGAGATTGTCATTCACATATGCCAGGAGAGAGAAGGTATTTTGAGGCTAAAATCTTCACTGCATTGGTGACATGTACTTTATAGGCCTAGCATTCCTTAATTTAATAGGAAGGATCTCTGTTCTATATGTGCTTTTTGTGACTTGAAAAGGAACTAACTATTCCTAAATGGCCCAGTGTATTAAAAAGAAAACAATAAAATATGTAGAGAACAAAAACCTGGCAGTGACTATAACATACCTGCTTTTCTTGACTTTGACTTTTTTTAAAAGGAGCATTGTTCCATACTTTATTTTGTATGTAGCATTTGAAGGTGTTGAGATTGTCATTCACATATGCCAGGAGAGAGAAGGTATTTTGAGGCTAAATAGACTTCAATTAGGATAATGGGTTTGAGACATCTTGCAATGGTACGTTTTTTTAGACTCTTAAGATAGAATTGTCAAATTATAGCAAACAGAGTTAGAAATTATTTTGTAGTTTTCTCAGTGGATTGTAATTTCTCCTTCTGTACATGTAAGTCATTCTGGAAGTAATAGCGTAAAGGTACCTTTTTATAAAATAGAATGGTACCTTTTGGTTTAGGAATGGTACCTTTTGGTTTAGGGAAAAAAATGGTAGAAGGTAGTAGTTCAGGAGAGCAAGCAGAAAGCAGTCATTTTTCAGCCTCATTTATTGTACCTTTGGCCATATTGTTGAAGAAAGACCCAAAATTGCCATATGTGTGAAAGAATGTTGGTAACTGTGGGTAGACTTGGAATGAAAGTGAGATTTTTCAGAGTAACAAGGTTACTGTCTTCTGTGGTTTTTAGAAAAAGAGGATGTGTGATCACAGCAGGTGCAGCAGCTGGGATTGGTGGAAGTGGAGTGTTCATGTAATTTACGTGATATTTAAATTTAAATTTTTGAAAAAGCACATGGAGAGCAAGAGTTTGTCAAAACAAAAATTAAAAATAAATTTTAAAAAATGGGAGTGGGTATATACATGTTATTCTTACAAGATGTTGTAAAAAATTTTAAATATCTGGGACATGGTTTGTTGAGGGGACCAGAGAACAATGGAAACAGTGACTAAAGGGTTACATTTTGATGTAGAAACCCTCAGTCAAAGAAGAAAGCTTGCCTAGGAGGAAAGTTTCTGTGGAGATGTGCCCTGCATTTTGAGTGATGTACTGAAGCTTCAAAGACTCAACATTAATTTTGATCTTTCTTGGCAAGCTGGATTAAATAATGTATTTCTGAGAAAAAATAGTAACTTATGAAATGTCAAAGCCTGCAGTGGAAAATGTCAACATCCATGAGTGCAAAACAAATTCAAAGAATCAGAATCCTAAGTGAAGACCTTACCACCTTGCCATCTTGATTTCAGGGCTGCGTAAGCCATGAGGTTCAGCAGGTTGTTGGCTGTCCAGCAATGGGAGGGATCCACACCCACAAAAGGATTGTGTGATCTAGTACTCTGGCTTCCTAGTACTTTTCCTGGGGAAAGTTTTAGACCCCCCAACAGTTCCTAACTTGGTAGGAACTCACCAGAGGCAGCTCTGAGAAACTTTGGTTTCCTGAAATAATGCAAAGGGTAAAGTTCTCCCACCCTTTAAATGAGTGGTGTCTTAACTTCTTTTGGGACACAGACCTCTTTGGCCCACTGAACACTGTGAACTCTCTCCCCAGAAAATCACACAACGTACATACAGACCAAATTTTGCATTGTGTGCATGTAGATGTTAACAACCTTTTAAAATAACAATATGCAAGGTTTTAAAGAGAATGTTAAAAAGGGAGTTTGCTGCTGTTATACCATTTTTCTTTTCTTTTCTTTTTTTTTTTTAAAGAGATAGGGCCTTGCTCTGTCACCTACGCTGGAGTACAGTGGTGTGATCATAGCTCACTGCAGCCTTGAATTTCTGCTCAAGGGATCCTCCTGCTTCAGCCTTCCAAGTATGGGACTACAGGCTTGTACCACCACACCTGGCTAATGTTACTTTTTAAAATTTTTTGTAGAGATGGGGTCTCACTATCCTGCCCAGGCTGATATCAAACTCCTGGGCTCAAGTGATTCTCCTGCCTTGGCCTCCAAAAATGTGGATTACAGGTATGAGACACTGTGCCTGGCCAGACACCATTTTTCACTGGAGGGTTGAGGCATTTGCTTGGGAATGTATCTTATTGGTTGTTCATTAGCAAGAGTGGGACTGGAACCTGTGAGTCAGGCCTTTTTTTGTTTTTTGAGACAGGGTCTCACTCTGTCGCCCAGGCTAGAGTGTACTGGCATGATCATAGCTCACTGCAGCCTCAAACTCCTGGGCTCAAGCGATCCTCCTGACTCAGCTTCCTGGGTAGCTGGACTACAAGTGTGTGTCACCATGCCCAGCTAATTTTTAAATATTTTTTGTGGAGATAGGGTCTTGCTATTGCCTGGGCTGGTCTTGAACTCCTGCGCGTCTCATTTTGAGAGAATTGTGCAGTCTGACAGTAGTGCTTCCAGAAGGCACAACTCCCCACTCACCTAAGGAGCTGAGGTCCAGTATTTCCTGTAAAGGTCTTTTTGAAGAAGATGTTTTTGTCTAAGGGCAGTTTTATTATGTGTACTTGAAAAAGCAATACCAACCCTGTATTTCTTTCCTAGTTATTCATAGGCTTTTTTCCTTTAGAGTGAAAAGACTGGTTAGCCTTTGACCTTGTGGGTTTTTAGAGCTTGAAATTAATTTGTTAGATAAATTACTTTTTATGTTAGTTATAAAGGAAGCATTTTGTGCTTGTATTACATATTATACAATTTCAGAATTCTTCCATTTGAGAATACATGTTTTTAAGAAAATGCTTTGTGAAAACTGCATATATTGGATGTGTGTCCTGCTTTTAAGTCCTTTGCTGCACTTTTCCACCGGCCTTGCATGGGCTGGGAGTTGGGTGACTCTGGTGTAAAGGCAGGTCCTGGAGTCACACACAGGTCTAGACCCTGGAGTCCTCTTGGTGGCAACAGCTCTTTGATTTCTACTTCCAAGCCTCTGGTATATGGTGACCTGCAAAGGAGCCTTTATTTTTGTGATAAAGATCTAAGAAGCTACCACCACCTAGAAGTAGTATTCCCCTCCTTTTCTAGAAGGATTTTTTCTTTGATACAGCAGCTGGATTGGAATTTCAGTTTCCTGAAAGAAAGATATTTTCCCAGCAGAAACAACATTATACAAAGTGGTTCTGTGAAAAAGAGAGGTTCCGTGTCTGAAGTCCTCAGTTAGGAAGGTTTGTGTTCCTGGAAAGGATACTATTGAATAGAGATGATCTGGGTTTTAAGTTTGGATCTCACTTTCTCATAGCAACAGTGTCATAATATGTTACATTCTGGAGATAAAACTTGATACCCAATTCTAAAATATACTCAACTGTAAATGATGTGTTTATTTTCTGAATTGTATGGAATTTTCTAAAAAGGACATAAATAGGTTACTTAGGTATTATGTGCAGTGTTCAATCATTCATTCAACCAATAAATATTTAAGTGCCAACATTAGAACACAGCAGTGAATAAACCTAAGCTTCTGCCACGTAGAGCATATATTCTTATGGTGTGACAGGTAACAAGTAGGTAGGCATATAATACTAATGTCAGGCAGTACTACTGTTCTCAGAAATAAAAGAGAATAAGGGGATGGTGAGGCCCCTCTTCTAGGATGAGCTGGTTAAGGTCTTTCTGAGGAGGTGACACTGGAGCTGCTGTTATTTTTACTACAACAAATTTTGGGAGTAACAGTCATCTTTGAGGTACTGAGATTCAATGAGGCTTGCGGCTTCTTTGCAGAGATTTTGAGAGGTTTGTTGAAGGACTTTTTGAGAACTTAGGACTTTGGTGTCAGTGCCCTTTTGAGAGAGTGATCCAGCCATATCTGTTTTTTTCTTATTGTCAGTTTTCGTGCTGTAAGAATAGGAGAAATGAAGTTACAACTTGGCCTCCTGGCTGTGGATCAAAGCAGAACTGAGCACCTTCCTGCTCCCTGGCTGGCTTCTGAGGTCTGCCGCCGAACCTGGCTTCCTTATGCGGTGCATGCCCAACTGTCTTCCAGACGCACAAACCAACCCCTCAACAGCACTGACCACCCAAATGCTTTCCCTGGAGTGGTTACTGCATCTAAAGGCCAGCTGACTTTGTCCCTGAATTCCAGACGTAGGGGCCTGGGCACAGGGTGAGGAATTGTAGCTGTTGGCCGAGGCGATTTTTCTTCTGAATGTCATTTTTAAGCATTGAATCCCAAAATTATAAAACATTCTTTTAGGCAGCAGTATAATTCTGCCAGTAATGATGCTGCTGTTCAAAACATTTTTTCACACGTGGCCTTTTAATCAGCCCCGCAGTTATTCCCATCACCCAGGGTCCCGGAGTACGTTAAGAACCAGTGTTGGTAGAGGGCTGCCATTGACAGATCCGTTGCCATGCACCTTCCTTTAATCCCCACAGCACCCGATTGTTATTGCTGCCTTGCTCGCCCCTTCAGACTGATGCTAAACCAGTCGAGGCAGGAAGAGGACTAGCCATTCAAGGAGAAGCCTGTACCGGGGCTTTTGTAGAACTACTTTCATCTGCACATAGACGCTAGGAGGTAGACTTTATTTTTCCCATTTTGCAGATGAAAAACTGAAGCTCAGAGAGATTGTGTAACTTGCGTGAGTTCACACATCTGGTAGGGGGTAGAGCTGGGGTTTGCACTGGGTTTCTCTCAGTTGGAAGTACGTGCTCGTTCCACTGTACCAGGGCCCATCCTACCTGCCTGAGGCCACCTGCCACTTGTCCCCTCCTTCCCTTTGTAACTCCACCTCCCCCCGCTCCCCTTCAGTGTCCCCTCATTCACCTTGCCCAGTGTCTGAGCCAGGGCAGGGTGCCATGGCCTGGCCCATGGTGGACAGTGCCAAGTTGAGAAGTGCTGTTATCTCAGGTGCCTGGAAGGTTAATAGGCTTTTAAACATTTACTGGCAAAGAGCTTTACACACACACACACACACACGCACACACATAAAAAGACCATAGAGGAAAATTAAGCTTCATATCACTCTAGCATAGCAGGCGTTCGTTTACATGTTTAAACATTGTGTAACCAGTGCGCTTACTGGTTTGTGTTTTTTCCCTCATTTATCATGATTTCATTGACATATTTTTAGGTAGTGCACATACTTGCCATCTGGAAGGACTGTGTACTATTCCTGTTGGCACACATAGACTCCTTGTTTGATGGTTCAAGTCATTAAGCTTTTGTGGCCTGACAAGGAATTTACCTCAAGGCATTATTTCTTTAAGAAAATAAGTTGTGAGTTAAAAATAAGTTGGTTTTTAAAAATTTTGTCAGTTAGGGGTAGCTTATTCACCATTGTTGCAGTGGATTTTGGCTGGAAACATGCAGTAGGCATTTGATGAAAAACAAACATTTGGGATTTTTTTTCAGATTTGAGTTGACATTTTGATCTAAATCCTATAAGCAATTATTATAGAACTAAAACTTACAAAGCTTTTTTGGATATGATTGTATGTCTAACTAGGTAAAACTTTTAAGAAACCAGAGCAGAGAGGATTGAATTGACAAAGGTAGCTCTTTAAAAATTAAGGTTATCTTGAGGCTAAGAATGTAACTGCTGAATTGCAGGTGATGACAGAAAAAACTTTTCAAAATAAACATCCTAACATTTGACCTCCAAGACAGAGGCCTGGCACCAGGGAAATGGTTCCTCCCTTTCCTGGTCTTGGGCACTGGTAAAAGGAGTTGCCTAGACCTTTTTGATTTCCATTTCTGCCCTTACTAGTTATGATGCCTTAGCAAGTTACTCAATTTCGCTGCCTCAGTTTCCTTATTTGGGAATGGAAGCATAATTCCTGCCTTATAGGCCATGAAGATTAAGTGAGGAGTGTCTTGAAGTATCTGGGACATAAATCTTCCACAAAAATTAGTTCTCTTTTTT